>JAUKNK010000058.1:320000-462500 GCA_030765055.1 Mantis religiosa | reverse complement strand
AAACAATGGAGTGAAAGAAGTTTTTTGAGACAAATTCTAAATCGATGCAGTGCAGGTATTTGCTTCAGATAATTGGGTAATTTATTATAAAGCTGGAGGCGAGTATATACAAAACTTTTTTCAAAAGAACTAGTGCTATGTGTGATTACATGAAGGTTATCTTTTCTTCTGGTATCATGAGAATGTATCTGTGAGTTTGTTGTGTACATACTGAGATTATTTTTTATGTAGCATAATGTTTCATATATGTAAATACAGGGGAGGGGCAATATATTTAATTCCTTAAATAATGGCCTACAACTGGTTCTTTTATTAACATGTAGTATTATCCTAATTGCCCGTTTTTGCATTTTAAAAATATATTTTGCTCCTATTGAATTACCCCAGAATAATATTCCAAAGCTAAGAACAGATTGAAAATATGCATGATATAAAGATATGACCGATTTCAAGTCCATGATTTTTGAAATGACTGTGATGGCATAAGTCATTTTACTCAGTTTTTGAGATAGTTTTTGAATGTGAGCCGACCACTTTAAATTATTATCCGCCCATACCCCTAGAAATTTTGTACTATACATGTATGAGATATATTTGCCCTGGAACTCTATAAAGGGATGACTGGCAAGTGTATTTTGTTTATGATGAAAAGCTATTGCTGTTGTTTTTTCTGTATTTATTAATAATCTATTAATGTTGAACCAGTTTAGCAATTCAGACATTGTCTGTTCTATCTTAAATTTTAAGGATCTCAAGTTGTAACCAGAAATACATAAGTTTGTATCATCAGCAAATAATGTTGGATAACTATTTTTTAAGGAACACTCTAGATCATTTATATATATCAGAAATAAAACAGGTCCAAGAATTGAACCTTGGGGGACACCATATTTTATTACTGCCATAGATGATAAATATGTTGTAATTTCATTTGTATTTACATGTATATAAGTGATTTCTACCATCTGTTGTCGGGATGTTAAATATTCTTTAAACCACTTGTTCACTGTTCCACGTATACCGACAACAGCTAGTTTTTCCAATAAAATTTTGTGGTCTACTGAGTCAAATGCCTTTGACAAATCTAAAAATATACCAATATTTTCTTCTTTTTTATCCATAGATTCATATATACGTTTAACAAAATCTGATATTGCTGTGTTTATTGACTTGTCTTTATGAAATCCATGTTGTTTGTTTGTTATTATACTGTGTTTATCGAGGAATGATGTAAGTCTGACGTACATTACTTTTTCTATTAATTTTGAAAAAACGGATAGTAGTGACACAGGTCTAGAGTTACCTACATCAAATTCTTCCCCCTTCTTAAAGAGAGGTTTCACCTTAGCCACCTTCAATTTTTCTGGAAATTCACCCGTTGATAGTGAGAGGTTTATTATGTAACATAGGGGTTTTATTAAATTTTGGTAGCAGTTCTTTATAACACTGTCAGGAATTACATCAATACCACAAGATGATTTACATTTCAAACCCTTGATTATGCTTTCCAGCTCCATTTCTGTGACTGGGGTTAAATACACTCCTGGAAATGGAAATAAGAACACATTGACGCCGATGTGTCAAACCCACCATACTTGCTCCGGACACTGCGAGAGGGCTGTACAAGCAATGATCATACGCACGGCAGAGCGTACACACCAGGAACCGCGATGATGGCCGTCGAATGGAGCTAGCTGCGCAGCATTTGGGCAATGCCGCCGTCAGTGTCAGCCAGTTTGCCGTGACATACAGAGCACCATCGCAGTCTTTAACACTGGTAGCATGCCACGAAAGCGTGGACGTGAACCGTATGTGCAGTTGACGTACTTTGAGCGAGGGCGTATAGTGGGCATGCGGGAGGCCGGATGGACGTACCGCCGAATTGCCCAACACATGGGGCGTGAGGTCTCCACAGTACATCGATGTTGTCGCCAGTGGTCGGCGGAAGGTGCACGTGCCCGTCGACCTGGAACCGGACCTCAGAGATGCACGGATGCACGCCAAGACCGTCGGATCCTACGCAGTGTCGTAGGGGACCGCACTTTCACTTCCCAGCAAATTAGGGACACTGTTGCTCCTGGGGTATCGACGAGGACCATTCGCAACCGTCTCCATGAAGCTGGGCTACGGTCCCGCGCACAGTTAGGCCGTCTTCCGCTCACGCCCCAACATCGTGCAGCCCGCCTCCAGTGGTGGCGCGACAGGCGTGAATGGAGGGACGAATGGAGACGTGTCGTCTTCAGCGATGAGAGTCGCTTCTGCCTTGGTGCCAATGATGGTCGTATGCGTGTGTGGCGCCGTGCAGGTGAGCGCCACAATCAGGACTGCATACGACCGAGGCACACAGGGCCAACACCTGGCATCATGGTGTGGAGAGCGATCTCCTACACTGGCCGTACACCTCTGGTGATCGTCGAGGGGACACTGAATAGTGCACGGTACATCCAAACCGTCACCGAACCCATCGTTCTACCATTCCTAGACCAGCAAGGGAACTTGCTATTCCAACAGGACAATGCACGTCCGCATGTATCCCGTGCCACCCAACGTGCTCTAGAAGGTGTAAGTCAACTACCCTGGCCAGCAAGATCTCCGGATCTGTCCCCTATTGAGCATGTTTGGGACTGGATGAAACGTCGTCTCACGCGGTCTGCACGTCCAGCACGAACGCTGGTCGAACTGAGGCGCCAGCTGGAAATGGCATGGGAAGCCGTTCCACAGGACTACATCCAGCATCTCTACGATCGTCTCCATAGGAGAATAGCAGTCTGCATTGCTGCGAAAGGTGGATATACACGGTACTAGTGCCGACATTGTGCATGTTCTGTTGCCTGTGTCTATGTGCCTATGGTTCTGTCAGTGTGATCATGTGATGTATCTGACCCCAGGAATGTGTCAATAAAGTTTCCCCTTCCTGGGAAAATTAATTCACGGTGTTCTTATTTCAATTTCCAGGAGTGTACATACTATTGCATTGTTTTGGATATCTATTTGGCTGTGGGAAATCTTTCTTCAGGCTATCATGCGAACTATTTTGAACTATATTTGTGTAATAGTTATTAAAAAGATTGGGTACTTGTTTTCGGTCACTTATTTTAGTTCCCTTGTGTCTAAGGTGTATATTCTCAGGGATATTCTTATCTTGTTTAATTTCTCGTTTAATTAAGGTCCACATGGCTTTTGATTTATTTTGTGATTCATGTATAAACCTTGCATTATGCAGTTTTTTTGCTTCAACCAATACTTTGGTATATATATGTTTGTATTTTTTATAGTAGGTTTTGAATTGTTCCGACACATTTCCAGATTTTATGATTCTACTAAGAAATTTCATTCTGTGACTTGAATTTATAATACCAGGTGTTATCCATCTGTTTTTTGGTTGCCGAATTGGCACTCTTGTTTTTGGTAATGCTGTTTGAAAGCAATAATTGAAAGTATTAAAAAACTCATTATATGCATCATCTACTGAGTAGTATTGGTATACTAGATCCCATGACTGTTTTTGTAGTAAGTAATTTAAATAATCTAAGTTATTTTCTTTGATCATCCTTATGTATTTATAGCCGAGCTTTTTGTTTGGTAACCTACATCTGATTTTGCTTTTAACACTTATAATCTGGGCTAAGTGGTCTGAAAATCCTGTTTCAATTACCTGCAAGCTATATTCCCATAGGTTTTTGTTTATAATAATTTCGTCTAGTGCTGTTTGACAATGTGGTGTTACTCTAGTGGGCACAAATACTACTGGCTCCATTCCAAAAGAATTTAGCATGCACATTAGCCCTGGTTTTGGAAGTACCCCCTTGCCTCAGAAGTGTAGCATGTGTACTTCCACATTGTTAGGTAATATCATCATCTGTGTTTAAATTTTTGACCCCTGTATCTATTTGTAACATCGAAAAACTTTACTTGTTCTTAAATAAAAAGAAGTTATGCAAATGACATGCTATCAATGTGGTTTGTATCACATTCTGACTTGTGAAAAATAGTTATATAAGGTCATTAATTCTGACAAAACACTGATTGTGTTTCTTGTTTGTCAACTGCTAAACTGTACTCCATACACAATTACTCTTACTACACATTATGTGTTTTGACTTTGTTGGTTATGGTATGCTGTCTTATGCGTCTCTGAACTGATGTATGTTACAAATTTTAAAACTGACATGTTGCAATCTCCCATTTCAATTGTTAACATTGGATTGTGTGATACCAAACGCTTTATCTTCAACATAAGTAAGGACTATCTCAAAACTTTCAGGACATATTGGTCCACAGTGAAACCACTAGAAATTGAAATGTTCATATTTAACCCTGGATTGTGTCTAAATTAGTGTAGGTTTACAAGAGATTGGTGTTGCTATTTGATTCAGCATATTATACATGGAGAGATCCATGCCCAGACATATATACTGTCACTGTGTTGTGTAATAATTTGTCACTTAGCCATAGATAGAGCAAGCCATGCGAGATCAAGGGAGGGATAAGTAATGTCCAGCATTTTACTTTGAACATGACGTTCTACTATAAATTTTGATACAAGTATTTTGACTTGTTGTTTAAGAAAGAAATTATACATTAAAGAAGTAGATTGTCTACTACATATATTTGGGATAATTATTTTATTCACCTTGAAAATTGACAAATGAAATTAATTGTTGTATGGTTGGTAATTAATGTTAAGCAGCCGGCAGTGAGGCCGTTCGCTCTCTTGTATTACAGTATTTTGATGTTATGTTGACTAAAGAAATTAATGCCCGCCTTGGTAGCAATGATGGTAGCATGTCTGCCTCATATTCAAGAGGTCTCATGTTTGATTCTCGGTTAGGGTGAGTTATCTGTATAAGGATTTTTTCAAGGTTTTCCCTTACCCTGAAATACAAATGTCAGGTAACTTAACTCTATGGACCCTGGGTTTATTTGAGCATTATTTCATCCTTTTCATTTGTTGATATAACTTGGCATTGGAGGACATAAAAAAGAAAATAAAAAATTAATGAATTATTGTAAGTTAATGCTTTAGCAAAGAGCTATTCATCACACCCATCTTAAATCATATTTATCAATCTCAGTTAGACATTCTTAGCATTTGTGTGTCTTTTGTTTGTTTCTTTGTCCATATCTCAGGTACCAACCTGAGCAGTACATGGAAATTCAATATGTCACACATTTATGTTACATGCCGCATAATTATTAATATACTGACCACTACTTGTACTCTGAAACCTTTATTGGTTTTGTTACTTTTGTACTGAAAAGCTAAAATTTGTGAGTCACCAACATTTCAGGCATTAATCTTACAATTTGTATTACTGTAGGTTGTTACAACAAGTTGTTTAGCATAATAATTAAATTAATAATTAAAATTTACATTCCTTTTATTCCTACCTTTTGTTATTTAAATACTCTTCTACTGAGTAGTAACACTTTTGTAACAAATACTTCTTTGATGTGGTTTTAAACTTTGTGAAGCACTCAATGTTTTTTATTTCAGTTGGCAGTTTATTGTAGATATGAATTCCGTTGAATTTAAAACTGTGTTCATACCCCATCAACGAAGGTGTAGGCAGCTTCCCGGGACACGAACTCTGGAGGGAGGTCGACTAGGGCCTTGCTTTCCAGTTGTTCAACTGCTGGGGTGAACTCCTGCAGCGTCTCCCCTTGCTGCTGTGACCTTGCCTTTAGCTGGCTGCGGTACGCTGCGGCTAAACGGTGGTTTCCGAAATGATTCACCAGGGCCTACCAGATGTCCTTGGGCGCCACCGTTGTCTGCACCACGTTTAGGACTTCCGCGGCCCGTCCCTTTATTGGTTTTGTTACTTTTGTATTAAAAAACTAAAATTTTGAGTCACCAACATTTCAGACATTAATCTTACAATATGTATTACTGTAGGTCAATTTAATGTAAATCATGAAGTTACTGTTGCATGAAATGTGACCTACATTTTGAACATTTACCTGTTGAATGAGCATTAATGAATATTTCAGTATTATATGGGGAGTGACTGTATAAGAATGAGCAGCATTTTGAAATACTGCCAATTGATTCTGTCTTTAAGTTTGGTAATAGATACAGAAGTATTACTACATCTAACGACTGTAACCTTGACAACAAAGGAACTGACTGACAATACAAAGTTTCTGTATCTAGTCGCAATTGAATTCTCTCAAATGTTCAATATTTTTCTTAAAAGATAAGCTAACTTCAGTAGATATAATTATATGTTATGTATATGTTTGTTCACTGTTGCTAGCTTCTCTGACTTACATCTCAAATTATTTCCTGCACATGGCAGAACAGTTAACTAAATACAAACTAACCCTTATAGATCCCAACATAGCAGTTTTATTAGGAATATTTAATATTTGAGATTGCTTTGGTCTTTACCGATGACACTTTAAGTAGATTAGGAGATTTAGTGTTGCTGCAGTATTTCATTGAACTAGCTTGACTGATAATAGCATTGGCATAAAGAGACAAGTACCTGTAGCTTGAGTCCTGTGTTGTTGTTTCTTACTTCTAAAAGAGAAAATGCTGCAAAAAAGCTTTTTAATCTGTATAACACAGATTTTATTGCCATCATGTTCATATTCATATTCATTTATTGCATCCGTAAATCATACATTCATGTGGAATTGTCAAATTACTAACTACACAAAAAATAGTAACAAAAAACAAGAATTACAATAAGTTGTTAAGCATAGTAATTAAATTAATAATTAAAATTTACATTCCTTTTATTCCTACCTTTTGTTATTTAAATACTCTTCTACTGAGTAGTAACACTTTTGTAACAAATACTTCTTTGATGTGGTTTTAAACTTTGTGAAGCACTCAATGTTTTTTATTTCAGTTGGCAGTTTAATTTGGAAAGTGCTGCCTCTATTAACATTCTGAAATCCTTGTTGAGCGACTGTGTGAAAAATGATTTGTGTTACATTCAATCAAATTTTTGTAACATAACAAAAACAATGTAGAAACTACAAAGTAATCTCACATTACCTAAAAACATTGATATTATAAAAAAATTATTCATGAACTCAAATGTTAACGTGGACATTTAGCTGATCCTGTCAAGTGTTAAGCGGACGTGTTTTTAAAAAATCCAGGTGTTGAGGAAATATGCAATCTTAAGTGGTTCGCCAAATATAAAACTAGAATCACATATATCTCCTGCTGACAAACTGAATTTTAAACACGCTCCAATCAGATCATGTGCAATAGAACGAAGCTTCAGCCAATATAAACCGATTTTGCGAGACAGCACGAGAAGCTTCAAGTGTGAAAATTTAAAACAACATTTTATGGTATATTGTTATTCTAGCAGAAATAATGATTAAATATAAGTGAAAGGATAAAAAATGGAATAATTTAATTTATCAATCCAGTATTTGTAATGTATTTTTATAGGTTCTATTTTACCAAATATGTGTGCATTATATATGTACGTAATTCAACATTTTTAGCACATCATGTACATATTTTGAGATATACATGTACATATTTTGACATTTTTTACTACATGTATATATACATATTTTGACACTTGTTAGTACATATAAATTCTAGCCCTGCTTATTACCTATGTGAACTAAATTATGTGCTTTCAAATGTGACAATGGAGCAAACTTCTATCTCAAACTTTACATAGGTGTTACCCTCATGATTTAAACTACGTCTTTTCACACTTGACAGGAGAGTAAAGCTCATATCACAAACTTATCATTGGTGTGGCTTCTGACCTTCATGAACTAAAATATGTCTTTTCAAATATGACAACCGAGTAAACCTCTTATCACAAACTTTACATTGGTGTGGCTTCTTACCTTCATGAACTAAATAATGTTGTTTCAAATGTGACAACCGAGTAAACCTCTTATCACAAACTTTACATTGGTGTGACTTCTTACTTTCATGAACTAAATTATGTTCTTTCAAATTTGATAACCGAGTAAACCTCTTATCACAAACTTGACATTGGTGTGACTTCTTCCCTTCATGAATTAAATTATGTCTTTTCAAATCTGAAAACTGAGTAAAGCTCTTATCACAAACTTTACATTGGTGTGGCTTCTTACCTTCATGAACTAAATTATGTCTTTTCAAATCTGACAACCGAGTAAAGCTCTTATCACAAACTTCACATTGGTGTGGCTTCTTATCTTCATGAACTAAATTATGTCTTTTCAAAGTTGACAACTGAGTAAAGCTCTTATCACAAACTTTACAGTGGTGTGGCTTCTTACCTTCATGAACTAAATTATGTTCTTTCAAATTTGACAACCAAGTAAACCTCTTATGACAAACTTGACATTGGTGTGCCTTATTACCCTCATGAACTAAATTATGTCTTTTCAAATATGACAACAGATTAAACCTCTTATTACAAACTTGACATTCGTGTGACATCTTACCTTCATGAACTAAATTATCTGATTTTGAATGCGATAACTGACTAAAGCTCTGATCACACTCTTGATATTGGTGTGTTCCCTTACCCCTATCGATTAAATTATGTTTTTCCGAATTGAATACAGAGCTTAAGCTTTTCTCACAGGTGCTACTCAGTTGTGCCGCTTGGCTCACATCACTTAAACTACTGTGTTCTAAGTATAAAGGTTCTATATACGTGTTTGTCACATCACTAAATGTAACACATTGATCGGAGTGTACGTATTCCCTTACAGTTAAGACATCATGTGTGACATCACATTTTTTATGATCATATTCAAGAAGATTAGTTCCATTACAGAAGCTTGTGTCTCTCGTTGGGATTTCAGCAGAGAACAATGTTGACTTGCCAAGATTAGCGCCAGCAACTGCTTCTGGGTATAATCTGAAATGTTGCAGAAGTTTGTATCATTTAGTGTAATGACGAGAAAATAAAATCAGAATGCAGAATCAGACAGTACATGCATAGAAATCCGTGAGAATAATAGTTAAATCAATTCATGTAAGGTAACTATGCTGTTCATAACTAAATGTTATTTTGTTAATCCACAACATCTTCAAATAAATAACAGTCTTTCCAATGAACATAGTGTTTTGTGTTTGTGGCAATACAAGCAATGCTTGTTATATACACTTACAAATTGCGTCGACATCACTGTTTACTATAAAGGCAACTATTCAATTTATTTCGTAATTAATCTCTGTGTCTATAACCATGGCACTAAAAGGATTCGCAAAAGTGATTACTATCCGAAAAGACACATTTCAATTAAATGTGTCATTTCAGATGATGCAATTCAATACTGATTCCATATCCACGACAAGATACAAATGAACAACAAACAAACATGATTCAAGAGTACAGGAAGGTGCTAATCAATAAAACAAACTATCAGAAATTGTCATGAAAACGCATTTTAGAAAGGATGTGCTTGGTTAAAATTTACATTTGATATTTAATTCCTGTAGGTTTGCATAGCAAGAAGTAAGAATAGCTCATTCTGAATGAAGACCTTAGAAGCTCCTGGACTAAATACAATTAAGAATAACATAATCTGCGCAAAAATGTATTAAAATATATAATACTATATCAGATATAATATAATATATATAATTTCCTATACAGAAAGTGGATTTAGGATCATTGTAGGTAATGTTTCAAAAGTTTAATAAAGGAAAGATGAATCTTAGATATAAGTTTAAATTGATCCTCTTCAGCCTCAACTTGTTAATTTTATCTCTCTTGTACTATCACTTACTACATGCTTAGTCCTATATGAAAACAGAAAGGTTTGCCTACATATCTTGTGGTAGGTAAAAGCAGGTTATAAAATGTTGAAACAATAGTAACATTTTCAAAAGTGGTTGACTATGAGCTGAAATTTAAATTCAATATCTTCCCTACTATAAAAGAAAAATACTTTGGATCCTATAAGCATTCTGCACCTTGTTCATATCACACAGAGTTCACATGTGTTTGGTGGAGAAAGGAACTACGTCATTTTTCTTAAATGTTTAGGAAAGAAAAAACATTTACTTATAAACATATTTTCAGAAAGTTCTGTTTTATGTTTAACAGTATTCCTTATTACAGTACAGTAAATACATATAAATGCACCCATATAAGTCTTATTAATTATTGAAAAATCTGATTTTGAAAAAAAAAATCCACTTAATCTTTTTCTGTACTTGATAATAAGTTTAGCAGTATAATGTATTTTACTCATTTTCTATTTCTATATTGATGTTCAGCATACTAAATAGCATAGTTACAATATTGTTTGTAACACTGTGGTCACCACTTGTTAAAATTCCTAATTAGTGTTCCAGAATATATGCACTAAAATTGCTAATATTACATAGTATTATTTATCTATTTAATATCTTTATTTTTATCTGTATTTATTAAACTTTATTTATCTGCTTTATTAGGAATCTCTTACTGCACTTAACCTAAGCAAGATATAAAAGCAGCAGGATTTAATTTCTGTGACCTAAACTCTAGTTAAATATATTAAATATACAATGTTGTCCTCACTCCTTTTTGCGAATCTGACAGAACTATACACCACAATTGTAGCTCAAACGTGAATAATCCCATATCCACAGCTGTGTCAATGATATCATAGAAATTATTTCCTTCAGTATTTTGTGAATTTTACATGAACCACAAAACACTAAGTTTCTGAAAGTACATTTACCCTGGCACAGTCAGGATGCACTTAACTGGATTGCTCTAGCACTAAAGCAGTTAAAGCTGAAACAATCATGAACTACTTCAAAACGAGATGATGAAAAGGATGCTCTTGCACTGCTGAAACAATCATGAACTACTTCAAAACGAGATGATGAAAAGGATGCTCTTGCACTCACTGAAGCTGAAGAAAATGCAAAGTGCGGACATAATTAAAATGTGGAACATGACATGTAGTTTGAAGTGCTGCATTAGAAATGATTTACTTCTGTAAACCATAGTAACTTTAACTTTGCCAACGGATCTAATAGAAATCCATAATGCAGATGACAAGAAACAGAATGAAGATGTGCAGAATTAAGACATGGAAGAAGCAAACATACATAAATAAAATCTTGGATTGACATTGTACACCAGTTGTCCAAAGATGTGGAAAATATTTTGAAGTACAAAAAATTTGCACAAAGAAACCAAATGAGACCATAAATTTCACACAATTTCCTCCAAGTAGCAAAAACAGCAAGTGACATAGAAAGCAATCAAAGATAGGAATAACAATCCAAGAACTGCATAATGTAAGTTACAACACATGTTCTTATGACGTTAGTGTGAGTATGATATTGTAGTACATTATGGCACAAAATACCTGCAAATAAGTGAACATCTACAGCACAATTGAAGTACATAGTTTTGTATAAACATAATTAAAATATAATCTGTTGTATTTTGTGGACAGAAGCTTGTTCAATATGTAAATTTGCTTTGTCTCATATGATTTTGCTTAGTGCAACTTCTACAGTATATCTATTTGTATTAGTTCAAGAGCTTGATGACACATGTACTAAAACATAAATGCTAGAGTAAACATAAAGCTTATAATTGAAAAGAGTGAAGACTTACCTTGACGATTTTATTGGAGGAAGGACCGCCTTCTGTAACATAATAATTCAAATGTACACCTTTCACATAATTATGTACACAGTATTAAATGTCCTGCTAAGATATGTAGAGACAATATTTGATATTTTATCTTGCAATAATGTGTACAAAACCCAAGAAGTGGAGAAAGTATTTGGTTTAGAGAACACAGAACTGGAAACAGAAATGTTTAATAAAAGATAATATATGATTAAAGTGGTCAAGCACTTACAAATATTACGACAGGAACATAGGAAGGATAAAAAGGTTAACATATTCAATTAATTTATACCAATATCACGTTTGGTCAAGACATCAGTGATGTATCTGGTACGTTTCTCACTGCAACTTGAACCTAGGTTAATGATAATAAAGAAGTAAATGCATATTGCTTTCACAACACAGGTCTTCTCAAAAACACAATCATATCTAAACATACTTAAACATAGATACTGTATTGTATTTAAAATGCGAAACAACTGGAAGAGTGCCAATTGCCATTCCTTTTATATACATACTTGTATGAAATTATATCCTAGATATCTATAAATTTTTGGGTCAGACTCCAGGAGCTGATAGCTATGAGGGTCAGCTGATATGTCCTGGGCATATGTTTACAGGTTTATGACTGAGTCGACTGTTTTCTTTGAATCACTGACTTCAGTTTACTCTTTATTTAAGCACAAAAGATTGTAATATTCTGCAACAGTTCAGAATATATTGAAGACATTATTACAAAACATTGCTCAGGCTAGCTCAGCAGGTTTCTACATAACTTACCTTAGTACTATCACCAATTGATGAAGTTTCTGTTTCCAGCCAACAAGGTTCTTCTTTAATTTCTATTTTGTTATCAATTTCATTATCACTGTTGTATTTCTTATCAATCATTACAGGATCCGCTAGAAGAAATTCTCCCTCATTCTGTGAACCAATGTCTGAAAATAGAGTCTGCTGTTCAATTTCTGATTTCCCATTTATGTTGCAGTTATTGCTCCATGTAGCAGTTTCACTCTTAATCTGCTTGTCTAGTTCTTTGGTAAAAGGTGTCTCTAATTTAATATCTGTTTTGACTGTTATCTCACAACCAGTAGCATCACCAATGTTTGTTGTAGCAACTTTGTGAAAGAACTTTCTCTCATTCTGTAAGGCTATGTCGTCTTCAAGGAGATCCTCTTCTTTGATTTCTATTTTCTTATCCATTTCAAATAGCTGTCGAATTGGATGTTGCTGTTATTTCCAGAAATAAATCTGTAAAGATAAAATCATATTTTATACACCAAAAAGTATAAATAAATTTAGCCATCAACTTCTTTGAATCTATTAATAATTGTTCAAACCACACTAAATACCACTGTCCTCATCATAAAAACAACTTCTTGAAAAGTTGAACCAGACTTAAGAAACTCAAAGATATGTAAAGATCTCAAACTACAGACAGTTGTTTGTTTATATCAATGCTATTATCACTCCAGCTAGCTTACTGAGATACTGTACCAACATTAAACCTCCTAATCTGTTTAAAATGTCATGGATAAAGATCAAGCAATCTCAGGTATCACATATACCTAAAACTGCTATTTGGCAATTACTAATATCATAGTGTGTATTCTGTTACTGTTGTTCTAAGGTTTGCTGTGATATTTAAATTAAGCAAGAATGTTTAGTGTTACATGCCATACCAGTTCTAGCAATAAAACATCCACGGAGGGCAACAAATCCTACAGTTTGGTAAATAGTGTTGTACACCTTTTTAACTTAATACTGCAAGAACCAAGGATGCAAGCAAACACTGAAACAATGAATAAACAAGTAAGCAATGTAGTGTTAGAAATCAACTCAACAGCACGAGGGCATATCCAATGTAAATGGGAATTTTGATGAAACATTGTTTTTGGTAACCATTTTTAGGAGAAACGTCAGTATGTTGGTGGGAGTAGTTGTAGGGTGGGTATTGCACGTTCACACAAAGTGGAGAATGGGGCTGCATCAGTATGCCATGAGTGAGAGGAGCACACATCTAATAGAACAAACAACTGTATGATCTGTGAGAAGCGTTAGTTGAAAATGAAGTAAAAATGTCTGAAGGAAGTACAAAAGTGAATCGAGAAGATATTGACACATTGCTTCACTCACACTGTATCGAGATTTGAATGCTTCTCAGACTTGTAGGCCTCATCACTCAAAGTATAAACTTGGAAGAAGCGTAGGGACAGTGAAGCACAAATTAGTACAAAAGTGAATCGAGAAGATATTGACACATTGCTTCACTCACTGAAGCTGACAAAAATGCCTCTCAATGTCAGCAGTCAATTATTTAATTTGAACACAAGAGACACTTTTGGACTGATAATTTAACAGTACACAACTTCAAAACATGGAAAGAACAGTTTTATGAGTCACAGGTCCAGGGAGCCAGAGAAGACAATGAAATCCCTTCTTGCATTTTAAGTATGTGATGGAATTTTGACAAGGTATAGTTATATACTGAAGAAGATTGCACTACCAATACAACTACATTACTGGGCTCAGCTAGTTCAAGCTACTGGAAGAAAAACATTTCATAACTCAGAAGTGAGGTAATGGAGGTATTTATGAAGATATTCAATGGACGAAGGATGTGTTAGAAATGTCTGAAACTAAATACTATTACTATAAATATTATAAGAATTATATTTTGTTTTAATTTTACTTCTTCACTGTTGTTAGTTTCTCTTTTTACATACTAAACATTGTTGCTTATACTATGTTTGACTGATGTCATGTAACATTATAGATTGCAATGTTCAAGGATATCTTCAGTTAAATGTTAAATCTGCAGACCTCTACATGTTATAAATGATATGCTGTAAAACATATATTCCCTTATAAAACAGAATTGGCATTCTTTCTTAAAAGCACATATTTTGGTGTTAAATGGAAATATGTCTGTCCTTTCTTTTTTGAAAGGAACTTCAATCTAAAGTTACTATTCTTTGACATGGAGCATCTGTCAGCAGATTAGTTAGACAGTTAGCCTACACAAAAGGCCCTAGTGTGTTTCACTTTTAGAAAATATTGTACTTCCTCTCAAAACATCTCAGTTTGACATAAAGAAGTTCCTTATTTATTCATACAAATGCTCGGCTAAATTGCACAAATCAACATAACATCATCTCATAATTTTTCATTAGTTAAATAAACTGGCATTAAAGTACACAGCTTGTTTAGTCTCATCATTTGGAAGTTAAAAGTGTTTGCACCATGATCGTCATTTGTTTGTCGGGCGCATGAATATTTCACTTGGCGCCGGTTATGTGGCCAGCTGGTCATGTGACTTGCCAGCGCGCATAAAAATAGTCTTCTTCCAGTTTGAGTTGCAGACATGTTGGAGACATGTAGAGACATGTAGCAATATGTGATGTGCTTGGTTGTGTGGCTGCATGCAGCGTTTGTTCCAATGAAAAAACGATTTTAGTTTATTTAAAATATTAAATGTATTGTTGTCTTCTTCATGATTATTCACATAAGAAATGTAGCGTGTGCAATAAATTTATCTAGTGATATGAATACAGCTCTATCGAGTACAGTCCACAAAATCAGTTTCCTTGATTTCTGCTAAAATCAAGGTGGTCCTCCGAATTAAATTAAGCACGACACGAACATTGGTCCTTCACGGGCTAATATTTATTGTGCAACGCAAAAGTTTCTTCTGCATGGATGTACATCAGTGGGCCTAGGACGTCAGGCATAGGGATCTACGCAGCAGATTATCAGCATTTCATTCGCAACGACGCAGTAGCCTGCATCGCAACACATTTCAGGTCAGAACATTCCTTTTCTTTCTTTCTCTCCTTTAAGCAAGTCTCATAACCATTCAATATGGAGCAGGATTTGAAAGCTCTTGTCAAAAGAAGGGGTATAATCAAAAGAAAATTTACCTTTGTTCAAAAATTTCTTGATGAATTACCAGAACAGGTCAACATTTTGATATTGAAAGCTAATTTCGATAACTTAAGTGAAATTTGGGACAAATATGAAGCTATTCAGACCCAAATTGAATCTCTTGTGAAAGCAGAAACTGAATTAGATATGCATGCAGAACATGAGGAGGAAACAAGAAACAGTTACCTCGAATTGAAGGCTAGGTTAGCTGAATTAATGCAGGATCATGAACAGCAAGAAAATGGTTCTGGACATTCGCAGCACAGTGCAGTTGCAATCGCCACAAGGAGCTAAAGCTATCAAACTGCCTGTGATACAATTACCTAAATTTGAGGGTGATGTCACTCATTTCAAACATTTCTATGACACATTTACAAGCTTAGTGGTAAACAACCAAGCTTTAGATGCTATTCAGAAATATCATTACTTACTTTTCTCTCTCAAGGGACAAGCTCATTCACTAATACAGAACATACCTGTCACTAGTGAAAATTTTGATGTAGCATGGGAGCTCATATGCTCACGCTATAACAATACAAGATTAATAGCTACAGCTCATATAAAAAATTTATTAGCACTACCAGTAATGCATAAGGAAACAGTAAATGAACTACGTACCTTGCTCAATCATTTTCAAAATAACTTGAATGCCATTGAAGCATAAAAACTTGATGTGCCTTTGCATGAAATCATTTTAATGCAACTTCTCCTAGAAAATTTGTCTGATACCACACGCAGAGAATGGGAGAGTAAAATAGATTCTCAAAACTTCCCTTCTTTGAAGGATCTTATGCAATTTTTAGAAGCAAGAGCACACTCTTTTGAATTGCTTGCTAACACTGCATGTAACAAGACGGTAGTTAAGCCTAAGACTGATTTGCACTCTTCTAAGCCCAACAACAGAGACAGTAATAGTAATAGTAATTTATTTCCTTTTACATCAACAAATGGAAATACAAAATCAAGAATACAATTATAAAATCCATACTGAAATATGCCATATATTCCTAAATCCTGAAAATCCTATCATGTTATGTTGCCCACCATTGAATAGTAATTCAGCCCCCATACACCTAACCCTAGGTTTTTGTGTAATGGAGGCCCTCTGCTCCTTTTTACACTTTCTGCCATTTCACCTATCTCACTCTACATTTTTCTCTTAATTGTTCTTAGCTATCTCTCTTTAACTTTCCCTAAATAATTCCCTATATTTCTCCTGTTCTTTTCTCCTTTTACTGTCAACATTTTTCTAATTACTACTTCACCCCCCAAACTGTCCCATTTACGTAGCCAAGCCTGCTCTCTCCATATCTTTGTTTGACTACACTTTAATATACAATGGAAATCTGCATTCTCTTCTCCACACAATAGACATTTATCTAGTTCCCTCTCTTGACCTATACCTTTCAAGTTTCTCACTCCTGTTCTCGCCCAAGCAAAACCTTCTCACCCTAACTTACTACATATATCTATATATCCTTCCCTCCCTCAGGTTATTTTTATTTCTCTATATAATCTTAATGAGCTTTTGTCACTTATATTGGCAAAAATATCTTTTCTGTCAATATCTTCTAATCTTAGCTTAACCTCTTTCCAGAAGCCTCTATACCCATACTCTGCATTTATCCAAGAATGACCCATACCTATCTGCTTCAACAAGTCATACATTTTATGTGCCCAAGACCCTACCCAGTTACTTCTCTTTTGAATATGAAAACATTCCTTAATTATATTGCCATCTTCCAAGTTAGTGATTCTGTATAGATATTTCATTGCCCTTGACAAGATTTTAATTTTAGTAGAATGCCTGCCTAGTTCTAATTGTGCTGCCCCATTAGGTGATGCTAATGGTAATCCCAATATGTATTTACAAAAGGATCTATGCACTCCATCAGTCTCTCTCCAAGCCTCATCTATTCCCCAAACCTCTGATCCATGTAAAATTCTATTTTCTACTACTGCCGTATAGATCCTCTCCAACCATTTGACATTTATATCTGGTAGTTTACTGTAGCATGATCTTATCACTCTCATGGCCATTTTACCTTTTGCCACAGACATCTTTTTTTGTTCTTTCCAGCTGCCATCTGAACTCAACCTTGTACCCAAATAATCAAATCTACTTACTACCTCTATTTCTTTTCTATAAACCTCCCAATTCTCATCCTTACGCAACCTGTATCCTTTTTTGAAGACCATAATCTTTGTTTTGTTTTCATTCACTTTCAAACCCCATTTATTGCAATAAGAATCGGCTGCCTCGATTGCTCTTCTCAGCCCTCCACTTGATATGGACCCAACTACTAGGTCATCTGCAAACAGTAGCCCCGGTATTTCTTTATTATTAATAACTGGTGAATGTACCCTAAAACTTGATATCTCCTCTAAAATTCCATCGATATAAAGATTAAATAATACTGGACTAAGTTTCCATCCCTGCCGTACTCCTGCCTTACTCGATATAGATTTAGTTACTTTGTTGCCTGGTAGTTTTATACACAACTCATTCTCTTGATATATCATTTTAATTACATCTATAAATGCCCGATTTATCCCCTTATTGCTTAATTTTATCCACAGTGCATCTCTATTAATGGAATCAAATGCCTTTTCTAGATCAATAAATATCATATATACCCTTCCCCTTTTATTGCTCAGATATTTCTGTACAATTGTTTTAATAATAAAGATGTTGTCCAATGTTCTCCTGCCCGGTCTAAAACCTGCTTGGAACTCCGATAGTTTATTCTCCTTCTCAACCCAATTTTGCAACCTATTTGCTAGAATTCCCATGAAAATCTTCCCTAGAATAGACAGTAAACTAATCCCTCTGTAGTTAGCTGGGTTATTTTTATCTCCCTTTCCCTTGTAAATTGGCACTACCATGCTTGTCCTCCATTTCCTAGGAATTTTCTTTTCTTCCATTATTTTATTGAATAACTTTATCACTATTTTCCTCCTAGTTTCATCGAGTCAAGCCAAGCCTTCCAAAATTCTCCTGGTATACCATCAATACCACTAGCTTTGTTAGCTTTTAACCTCTTTATTTGTTCACAAAATTCAGCATCCGAGATATGTCTATCTAATTCATTAATTATTTGCGGACCCCCTAACAAACTTCTTTCCACTCTGATATAATTATCTTGTCCTAACAGCGATTCAAAGTATGCGCACCATTGATCTGCGCCGATATACTCATCTCTCCCCACATCTTTATATAGCCCTCTTATTATTGACCAAATTTTCTGAGTGTCATGTATTCTTGCTGCTTCATTTAGCATTCTGCCTATTTTCTCACCCCATTCCCTCTTTTTTTGTTCCATTAGACACCTGTATGCCCATCAGGAAATTTTCCCTTTCCTCTTTTTCCCCTGATTGCCGCCAGTTCTTTAATTCCTGCGCTACTCTTGCCTTTGCCATCTGGCAATCCTTGTCAAACCACTGACTACTGATGCCTTTAGAAACCCCCATTTTCATACCGGCACCTGCCCTTTTAACAATATATTCCAGTGCCTCTAAGGCTTGCTCTATTTTATTCTCAGTTAAGCTTTGTACCCTCACTTGTAAGATTTTACTACTCTCTGAATTCAATTCATTAACAAATGCTTTATGCAACTCTTCTTTCCACTTATACACTTCCACCACACTGAGACATTCTTCAAGCTTCTTCATACATTTGTTGCCTTCCCCTAACTCTAATCTTAATGGAAAGTGACAGCTTGATAATAAAACATTCATAACTTCAAAATCTAGGATCCATTCATCAATTCCTACTGAATACATTAAAATATCTACCACACTTTGGCCATTTTTACTAGCAAATGTGAATTCCCCTTCTTTGTCACCCGCTTTCAGGCCATTACAGATCATAAGATTATTCTCCTCACAGAAATCTAAAAGTTTCCTCCCTTCATTATTGGTAACTTTGTCTTTGCTATGCCTAATCTCTATTTCAAGTTCCTTCTTAGCTTCATCACTTGGATTAATCCACTTAACCTGGTGTTCCCCTATTCTTGCATTTAAATCACCTACAATTATTATTTCAACTTTCCCATACTTATTTTCCAACACTTCTATACCCCAACCTAGTTTCCTAAACACATTTGGATCATAGAACTCTGATACAGTAGGTGGGTTATACACTGTAGCAATACAGACAGTTCCCCCATTTTGATACATATCACCTATGGAGATCCATAACACTGATCTGCTTGACAGTTCTTTTTCTTCTTTCACCTTAAGACATTTATCTTTCTTTATAAAACAGCCTAAACCCCCTGAAGCTGTGCCTTTCCTTTGGTTCTTCATCCCACTTATGCTATAAAAGTCAAATCCTGGAAGTATTACACTAGTTTTTTTTCTCTATCCAGGTTTCCACAACCATTAATATATCACAAGTTTTTAGCACATTATAGATTTCCCAAATGCACACTTTCTCCCAAAGGCCGTCTACATTCCAACCCCCAATGGATAATGCGAATCCCTATGCTTCATCTTTCCTTTTGAACCTCCACCTTTCTAAGTTCATCTGGCTCCTGGAGCACACACGTTCTTTCACTTCCAGGATACTTCCTGATGACGTTGACACCACTTGTAAGTCGCCTAAATTCTGCTCAATCTCAGCCGTTCTCAGACTACTTGACGCGGTATGAGCTTCCCCCATCAGCTGATCTCCTTGCGTGTCATTTAGCTGTTTTGATTCGACTCGCTCGGTCCTGTGTTCGGTCCGTACATGTGACGTCACAGGTGACGTATCTTTTCTTTCCCTCGTCAGCACCGCTGACTCTGGCTTCCTCGCAGGTGACGTATGCTCCGTTTCCGTAGTTCGACCACGTACCAGTTGGACATTCCTGTCGTATTTTGCCCTCAAAATGTAGTTGCCCTCCCATGTAACGTAGTGCTGACGAAGTTCCTGCTTCACACTATCGATCCACAAATCAACACCTTTAAAGTATGCCCGTTTTCCTGCTGCTCTTGCTTTCTTCATTTCCAATAAAGCTAAAGATTTCAATTCGCGCTGTTTCTTACCCAAATCTTGCCCAATAAATATTTTAGTGCCTTTTAACTGTTTACTGTTCCTCAACACTTCCCATTTGAATTTCATTGATGCTACTTTCACTATTATTGGTCTTGGTTTCGGTCCAAATCTTCCTATTCTAAAACAATTCACTATCTCCCAACCTGCCATATTTAGTTTCAGATTTTGTTGGAATATATTTTCTACATCCTGCCATACTCGTCGGTCTCTTCTCTCTTCTAATCCAAATATTATCAGGTTTAGTTTCCGATTCCCTTCCTCTAGATTTTCCAATCGGGTTAGTCTGTCTTTACATTCTTTTATTTCTTCCTTTACTTCCTCATCAAATTTCCTAATGCTGTTAACATCCCGTTAAACTGTTCTCCAATCTTCATGTTAATTCTATTTTCCAACTCCTTCACTTCTTTTATTTCCTTTGTGATATTTTCTAGCATCGCGGCTAGTTGCTCCATTGTCGGTCCGGGGTTTAGTTCCACTCCCCCAATAATTAACAAAGATGTACCATACACTTATTAAACATATACCAGAAGATCCCTGCTGCGTTTTCTGGCTCGTTCTAAATGCGTTAAAAACTCCGACCCTAATTCTATACATTTGCGCGACAATCATCTTCGGTCGCGAGCGCGTGTGCTTACGCGTCCGTCTTCATTCGCGTCTGACAGGCAACTGCAGAGACAGTAAACACTTTTACTTATCCACGAGTGATTGTGTATGTCCATTGTGTCAGTGCAATCACATGCTACATAATTGTGATGACTTCAAAAACCTTAATGTGCATAAGCGTTGGACTTTCATTAAATCCAAGCGCCTTTGTGCCAATTGCTTTGCTCCTAATCACATATCAAGTAAATGTAATCGTGCCTCATACTGCAATTGTGGCTCATCCACTCACAGCAAGTTGCTTCATGATAGAAGCAGAGAAAATGCTTCACGTGCAGTTTCATCTAGTCCTGTAAATGATTCTACTAGAACGATTGACGCGCTATCTAGCTACTGTTCTTTTAAATCAAAATCCACACAGCAGGTTTTGCTTGTCACCGCACTAGTGCAAGTGGAAGACAGATATGGCAATCTCATACAATGTAGAGCACTCCTCGACTCAGCCAGTCAATCCAATTTCATAACTGCAGATCTTGCGAAGCGCTTACAGCTTAACAAGGTGACAGCTGATGTGCCTATCAATGGTATAAATGGCACCATTTCTACGGCCATTCATCATGTTCAGGTCAATCTGAAATCTATGGTACATGATTTTAAGACTAAAATTGAATGTCTAGTACTTCCTCGTATAACAGGAAAACTACCTTCCACACATATCAATTTGTGCAACTGGAATATTCCTTCTAGCATTCCATTAGCAGATCCTAGGTTCAACATTCCTGAGGAAGTTGAAATCCTAATCAGAAGTTCCTTATTCTTCGAGTTATTGCATGGGAAAACCTTAAAGAAACAAGGACATCCTATACACATCAGCACAGCCCTCGGTTGGATAATATCAGGCCCTATTCCGAGGTCATCATACAAGTACAAGGCTAAGCCTTCGCCTCAGCATAATTTCTACATCAGCACTGATAACCTTGACACACAGTTACGACGTTTCTGGGATTTGGAAGAATTTCCTCAGCATGTTCTTACTAAGGAGGAAAAGGAGTGTGAAGAATACTATGTAAAAACAACCACTCGTAATGCCAATGGTAGCTTTACAATTCGTCTACCCATCAAGGAGGACAAAAATCACTTAGGTGAATCTAGACAGCAAGCCATCAATCGCTTTATGCACTTAGAACGACATCTTCAAAACGACATCACACTTAAAGAAGATTACACTCAATTTCTCTCTGAATATGAATCCATGGGGCACATGAAGCAAGTGTCACCACCAAAGGAAGGCGAACCTTGTTACTATCTTCCGCATCATGCAGTTTTCAAACCTTTGTCTACTACTACTCGCACCAGAGTTGCATTTGATGCATCTGCGCAGTCATCTTCAGGAATATCCTTGAATGATGTGCTGAAGTTGGGTCCTACTATTCAGGATGACCTTATCTCCATAATTTTACAATTCAGAACGTATCGCTATGCATTCTCAGCTGACATTTCTAAGATGCACAGGCGAGTGAAAATGCATCCTGATGATCAACATCTCCAAAGAATAGTATGACGAGAAAACAGAGATGAACCTATCAAGGACTACGCTCTTACTACAGTCACATATGGTACCAAACCTGCATCCTTTTTGGCCATAAGGACTTTGCATCAACTAGCTTCAGAGGAAGCGGCTAAATATCCACTAGCTTCTCAAGCTATCCGTGAATCCTTCTACGTAGATGATTGCTTATGTGGTCATAATGATCTACAGCAAGCTTTACATATTCAAAGGCAGCTACTTCAGATGTTAGACAGTGGTGGATTCCCACTTAGGAAATGGTGTTCTAATAATGAAGATATTTTAAAATCCATTCCACCGAAACACAGACAGACACAACTTCCACTTTCATTGGATAGCAGTGAAAATGTGCATGCTCTTGGTCTCCTCAGGCATCCTGGAACAGATCAATTCCAGATACAAGACAATCCATCTCTTCAGGATAATCTAAATTCTAGCTACACCAAACGAAGTATACTTTCTGTCATAAAATCTATTTTTGATCCTTTAGGCCTAGTGAGTCCTATTGTCATTAATGCCAAGATGTTTCTACAATCTCTTTGGTTGGAAAAACTCGGTTGGGATGAAGTGATACCATCTCACCTCATCCAACAATGGCTAAATTTCTGCGAGACATTGTCCATCATTCGTGCTATACGTATTCCAAGACACGTCCTAATCACAGGGACATTAAGGGACATACAAATACATGGGTTTTGCAAAGTCTCAGAAAAGGCTTATGGTGCCTGTATTTATCTTCATTCTATGAACAGCTGCAATGAGGTGAAAAAACTAGACTTCTTTGCTCCAAATCCAAGGTTGCACCATTAAAGAAACAAACCATTCCTCGGCTCGAACTTTGTGGTGCTTTACTACTCGCTAAACTTTACAGGGTTGTAGCTAACCTTAAGCTGCAGACTTCACAGCATTATCTTTGGACGGACTCTATGATTGTTCTAGCATGGATTCAATCCAACCCACACAAATGGAAGACTTTTGTAGCCAACAGAGTTTCACAAATACAAGACTTATCAGAAACTGCTGCTTGGCGATATGTAGCTACTCAAAATAATCCAGCAGATCTCATTTCGAGAGGAGTTTCAACTGAACCTCTTGCCTCAAATGACTTGTGGTGGAAAGGTCCTGATTGGATCTCACAACCATTTGCATCTTGGCCAGAACAACCCAAACGATTAGATATTCAAGATGCCACTGAGCAACGCACTACTGCATGCTTGATGGTCACTACAGAAAGTGATGATATCATTTCTCGTTTTTCAAAATTGTTACGCCTGCAGAGAGTGACAGCATACATGCTGAGATTTGCGGCTAGGTCCTCTCTCAGCACTTGAGCTTCAACAGTCATTGCACTGCTGCATTAAACTTGCTCAACAATCAGCTTATATCACAGAGTTAACAGAACTTAATGATAAAGGACACGTTCCTACTAAAAGCTCATTGAAATCTTTGCATCCATTTGTCGACAATGAAGGTTTACTCCGAGTAGGGGGAAGAATTGACAAGGCTGAAATTCCCTTCCAGTCAAGACATCAGCTCATATTACCTCCTAAGCATCATCTTACCAAGCTAATTATTGAAAGTGAACATGTTAAACTTTTGCATGCTTCCAATCAGTTACTTACCTCTACTCTTCGACAACGGTATTGGATACCAAGAATAGGAGAAATTCTTAAGTCAGTCCTACACAAGTGCTTGCCGTGCTTCAAACTCAAGGCCAAGGGAGCTCAACAATTAATGGGCAATCTACCTACCTACAGAGTGACTCCAGCGAGACCCTTCCTATGAGTTGCAGTTGATTACGCTGGTCCATTCTTCCTACGTTATGGCTCGCCTTGCAGCAAGAGTCAGGTGAAGGCCTACATAGCTATCTTTGCCTGTTTATCCACAAAGGCAATTCACATTGAGTTGGTTTCAGACATAACTTCTGATGCTTTTGTTGCTGCCTTAAGAAGGTTTACAGCTAGACGAGGATTGTGTAAAGAGATCCTAAGTGACAATGGCACAAATTTTGTAGGTGCTAACAACAATCTTAGAGAAGTTAGACTACTTTTGCAATCTCGCAAGCACCAAGAGATTGTACAAGACTACGCTTCATCTAATAAATGCACATGGCATTTTATACCACCCAGCTCACCCCACTTTGGAGGATTACATGAGGCTGCAGTGAAATCTATGAAATATCATCCTCGTAGAGTAATGGGTACACAAGTACTGACCTATGAACAATTAACCACATTACTAATTCAAATTGAGGCTTGCTTGAACTCCCGTCCATTGCTACGCCTTACTGATGATCCTTTTGATATTTCCTACCTTCCTCCAGGTCATTTCCTCATTGCAGAACCATTAATTTCCATTCCATCACCTTGTTCTGACAATCTGAATCAGTTACAGAAATGGCAACAGCTCCAAGATTGTCTACAACATCTGTGGCGGCGGTGGTCAACCGACCATCTACATTCACTCCAGCAGAGGCAAAAGTGGTCCAGTTCCAGTGAAAATCTTAAGGCAGACACCATGGTCCTGCTAATGGAAGACAATTCATCTCCTCTGCATTGGGAACTTGGAATCAACACTGAGACTCATCCTGGTGGTGATGGTTTAGTGCGGGTAGCTACAGTGCGAACTTCTAATGGTGAATATAGGCGTCCCATTGTGAAACTGTGTCCTCTGCCAGTTCAAGAACAACAGTGATATTTTTCAAAGTGTGCCTATGTTAAATTAAAAAACTGTTCAGTTTTTTGGGCCCCAGTATGTTTGTGCCATGATCGTCATTTGTTTGTCGGGCGCATGAATATTTCACTTGGCGCCGGTTATGCAGCCAGCTGGGCATGTGACTCGCCAGCGTGCATAAAAATAGTCTTCTTCCGGTTTGAGTTGCATTCATTATGGAGACATGTAGAGACATGTAGAGATATGTGATGTGCTTGGTTGTGTGGCTGCATGCAGCGTTTGTTCCAATGAAAAAACGATTTTAGTTTATTTAAAATGTTAAATGTATTGTTGTCTTCTTCATGATTATTCACATAAGAAATGTAGCGTGTGCAATAAATTTATCTAGTGATATGAATTCAGCTCTATTGAGTACAGTCCACAAAATCAGTTTCCTTGATTTCTGCTAAAATCAAGGTGGTCCTCCGAATTAAATTAAGCACGACACGAGCAAAAAGCTTTAATTCATATAAGAGATTATAGCAGCACTTTAATATAAATTATCTAGTGTTTACTTATGAAACAATTTTTTTACAATGCAATTTGCTCAATCTTAATTTTAAGGCATTATATTAATTTTCTTGAACTACAAATTATTTTCATGTCACTCAATTCTGACAATTACCTGTGTGTATTTATGTGTTACTCAGGACAGGTAAACCATGCAGTTTCTTATTACTACAGTTAATCTGAGAAAAAGTTCATGTTAGTATACAGGAACTCACTGTCACTTTAGCACCTTGTTAGCCTACAGCTAATATATCACTACCAAGATAGATACTTATATGGAACATGAATTTCTCACCTTAATACACTTTATGCCTTAAAAGGTAAACTAAATTAACAGTTGCCCTTAGTGTCTATTCTGTAAACATGTAAACTTAAAATCAGACACATTATAGTGCATGTGTTAACCGCTTCAGCAATGACTATTTAAACACTTCACGGGGCGAAAACAGATACCCAATAAACAGAACAAGACATTTAAGTTGTTAAATGCTGTAAAAATGCTTCAAATATACACATTCTTACATTCCGTATTAAGTTATTTAAATGAAGCAAAAACTGGCTTAAGGCTCATTAAAGTCAGTATACATAAAGTACAGACTATATTAATAAATCGTTGAAACTTCACTACTTTGTTTTACTGTAGCAAAAGACGTTCTTTGTGTCGAATGCATCTAACATTTGAAACATTTTGTTTTGTATGCATAAAAATAAATATATGCATGTATAGCTACATAAGTGACTTCTCCAGTTCAAGGTTTTAGTTTATGCTATACCAAGTAATAATCATTGTATATGTTGTGGCACACACACTTGGTGGAAAGAAACAAACCTCTTTGTAATCTTCTCGATGTACCTCTTATTTTAGTATTTCACAACCAAAGTTTCTGGTAGCGTTGTACAGCTGTTCTCGCACAGTATTTTAGTTATTTATACTCTGTCGGTGTTCAGAGTGATTTCTTATAGCTATTGAGAGCTGAATGAATGGATCATTTCAAATTGTTAAATTTCAGTATTATACATGGCTTGTCCTAGTAATGTAGCAAATATATAAGCTGGCGTAGGATGTGTACGAACTACTGATATCATAAATATTATAACCAGAAGCATTATTAAGAGTGAAGTATTCTTCATTTTTAAGTTTGATTTATGAGTCACTATGTTTACACTCAAACTTCACTTACCTGTTGTTGTATAATTGAAACGTTTTCAAGATCATTCGATATCATCCTCAGCTGTTTGGTGACTAAATGAACCTTCCTCTTCTTCCACTACTACGGAGCTCCGATCACTCTGCCATCTGGTGTTAGGGGCAAATTTATAACTTTATCACGTTTTTGGTTATGAATATTTTTTCCAAATATCCAATTCTATGGGTTAACTTAAAGGCTTTTACAGTGTAATTTTGTGGGCAATGTTGTGGTTTTCTGTCCAGAAATGGTGTGAAACTGCAGATTTTTCTGTTTGTTTCAACTTAATGTTGCTCTGGTGTTCCTTTTGCCTGGTTAACAAGTTTCTCTTAGTTTTTCCTATGTAGCTTTTTTCACAGGTTTCACAGTTTATCTGATAAATTCCTGATTTCAAATTGTTTGGGATTGAATTTTTTAGTGGTTTATTTAGCAGGTTCCTCAGACTGAAGTTGTTTTGGGGTGCTAGTTTTAAGTTTAGACTTTTGAAGATTTGTTCAAATTTTCTAAAAGCCCATGGATGGTAGGTGAATTTTCTATATTGCCAATTTGTGTTTTTAAGTGATGGGACAGTGGTATTTTTTTATATTATCTTCAGTTTTCCTTTCTCTTCATCATGTTCCTTATCATGGCTGGGCTGAATCCATTTAATACCGCTATGTCTTCTATGTGCTGTTCTTCTTTCAAAAATCCCTCCTTACTCAGTGTGATGTTGTATAGCCGGTGAATTAGACTTGTAAAGGCAGCTAGTGGATGTGAAACTGGGTTGTATTCACTTTTCTTTCTGTAATTATCTATGAGTGTGGGCTTCCTGTATATACCAAAATCTATACCATGACGATTTCTAGTTACCTTGAGATCCAAAATGGGTAGGGTGTTGTCTCTTCCTACGTCCACTGTAAACTGGATGTGATTATCTTGCAGGTTTTATTAATTTTAGAGAATCTTCTCTAAGTTTTTCCGGAATGATAGCAAAAACATCATCAGCATATCTCCGCCAAAATTTGTAAATCTGTGGGTAGGCCTTTACTATGTGTGTTTCAAAATAGCTTATGTATAGGTCTGCTAAAATAGGCGAAAGTGGGCTCCCCATAGCTAATCCTTTTGATTGTCTGTAGAATTTTTTGTTAAACATGAAGTAAATATACCTTATGCATAAATCTCTAAGATTGATAATGTCATCTACTTCTCTTGGGTCTGTTGTAGTCTGGGTTAGCCATTTTTTGAGGAGTGTAGGTATTTTCTCAACTGGAATGCTTGTAAAAAGTGCCTTAACATCAATTGAAACTAGTATGTGATTTTCCGGGATGTTGTGCTTCTGTAGGTGCTTTATCAATTCTAAGGAGTTTTTTATTCCCAAACTTTGAAATTTGTCATGTGATTTTAATTTTCTTACTAACCACTTTGCAATGTGGTATGTAGGTGAATTGATGCCATTGATGATGGGTCTCATGCAATTGTCTTGTTTGGGGATTTTTGGCAGACAGTAAAACCTTGGTAGTGTGGGGTTGGAAGATTTTAAGTTGTATTTTTCAGATGTACTTCATGTTTTTGTTATTGATAAAGCTTTATTGACAGAAGTGATACTTGGGGTTAATGGATTTTTTGGAATTATTTCATATTCTGGACTGTCTAACATAAGGTTTACTCCCTGAATATGGTCTTCTGCCTCCAAATTACTAGAGAATTACCTTTGTTGGCTTTTAGGTATACCACTGGCTTCCTATTTAAATTCCTTATTGTTTTGTTGTAAGTGTTATTGTATATTAGGGATAACTGCTTTATTATATCCAGACGTTCCATTTTAGCTTTGGTTAAGTTTTCATTTTTTAGGTTATGTGTGGCTATTTCTATGTTGGCGATAAAGTCGTCTTTATTATTTGAGACGTTTACACACGTACTGAAATCTTTCTGGAGTAATCTAATTTCTTCGGTTGTAACTTCTGTTGCAATAGGTTTATTACGTTAACTTGTTCTTTAAAATCCCGGTGGTTTGGTTGATGAGGGTGCTCCAGTTGCCATTCTTTTAACAGTTTGAATTTCTTCTTAAGACTTTCGTTTTTCTTAATCATTAATATGTTTAATTTTTCGTGAACCCACATTTCGAAATTTTGCCAGATGTGTATTCCTGATTGTTTGGTTAGTTTTAGATGTAGGTTGTATAATTCCAGGTCTATTTTATTTATGTAGCTGTAATGTTTGGAAATATCCATTTTTATCACGTATTTTTCCACCAGTTTTTGTTTTCTGTGATTACTAACACCAAATGGCAGAGTGATCGGAGCTCCATAGTAGTGGAAGAAGAGGAAGGTTCATTTAGTCACCAAACAGCTGAGGATGAGACCGAATGATCTTGAAAACGTTTCAATTATACAACAAGTAAGTGAAGTTTGAGGGTAACCATAGTGACTCATAAATACTGATATCACTTTAGAAAATCTGGAAGACCTTTAGGTGTTTTATATTATTTGGATATTGAAGGCGATTATGAGAGAGGTATTGAGGATATACGTAGCAGTGAGGAAGAAAATGACCCGCTTCCTTTAAGTGTCAGCAAAGAATCAACTCAAAATAACTCTAACACAAATAGAGATATCAATCAACAAATACACATATTTTTCGGTGTACTGCTAACTTCTGATGTCCAACCATCTGACATTTTCACAAAAAATATTTTTTATTGCTTACCTAGTGTGTCTCATTGTTACGTTATGGAAACAAATGTATAGTGAGTAGGATGAGAGAAGTCCTGACCTCTAAAGGCAGTTAAGAGCTTAACAGGAGAATTCAGAAGTGGACAGTGCCAGTGCACAGGTGTTATATTTTGTAAGACTACATTAGATGTGTATCGGTCTAAAGATGGCATGTTAGCTACTCCATTAATTAGGGACATGATGGGTCAAATATGGGTGGTGTGGGTCAGCTATTACTAGATATTCCTCTTTAAAAAAACAGTTAAACGGTAAAAAAAAAAAATTCTACCAGCAGGATGTAACCGTACACAATTGTTTAGTAATTTGCAGAGCAAGCTAAAGACCTACCTGGACTTATGCACATCAACAGCTTGTAGCCTAATTGAGTACCATAAAATTCAGAGGCCTCTTCGTAATGGAGGTAAGAAATCCACCACTACTACAGCAGCCTCATACTTGAGAGAAAACACTTACCTAAAAGGATACCACCCACAACCAAAAAGGTTGCAACCATGTTGAAAATGTCTAGTGTGTCGCGGAAAAGAGACTTGCAAGGAAACCAATATTACTTGGTGTGAACCTGAAGATATGTCCTTGTACGTTTATCCAGGATTTAAGGTGTACCATTCACAAAGAAACATTTAATGTACGTTTTCATCATTTATAGACTAATTTAAATATATTGTAAAATAGGAAGATTAAAGTAATTGGTGTTAAAGAAGCATTTAACTGCATTTATGTGCAGGAGTCTATGCATGTCCATATTGGTTTGGGGCATTTTAACTTGGACGTCATATGACATATATATAAGTGAAAGGGTTTTAAGGTCTCTCTATGTACAGTGTGCAGAATCACAACAGTAACACTAAATGTCTGACAAACTCACACAAATTAGTTTTGCAGTGGTTCAAGTGTCCTGAAAGTCCAAGTTTGACTCAAATCAATCTTGAAGTAAAAGCACTTAGTTTATAACAGCAGACATTGATATTAGAAAAGCAAGGTACAAGTAACAGTCATTTTACAAATTTACAGCACACATCTGGTCCCTGAGGTAAGAATGGAGTAACCTCAAATCTGTGGTACAAGAAATTTTTGTAGGTCTCAAGGTTCATTAGTGTACAAGGAGACAGAAAAAAATGATGTCTACTAGCCTAGTGATCCTTGATTTACAGCAGACATGCACATACACAGCAATTGTAGCCAATTTCTGAATTTGCTTGTAAATGAATTCATGAAGACAAGATCACTCTTTATACCAAAAGAAACAAGCACTTGTGTGCCTAGACAAAAAAATTTACAATCAGGAAAAGATTAGAATGGTCAACATAAAAATCTCTTAGGCGCCCTGCACAGGAAACTGACATTTTATAAATTTCAGCACAGAAACTAACAAACTTTTAAAACTAAAACTATACAAGGTTACTGCTGTCTAGGAATTACTACCAACAGATCAGTAGCCAGGTAAATCTGCTCAAAAAGTTTTGATAAATGTTAATGATGGAACCATTGATCCATAATTAATACTGTTCAGTGATGAAGAATAGTTTCATTTTCAAGGTCATGTCGCATCACCATACAACTGACATACTAGATATAAAGAAAATGTTGTAAATGAGTACCCGTTGTATGTTGATAAAATTGTGTTAGGGTGTGCAATAAATGGATGTAGAATAATATGAACTATTTTTACCACATATGCAGTAAGATACAGTAATAATATACTGGCACAAAGTTTCAACAACTGACGGATATAAAATGACAGTCAGAATATTTCCAACAGAACTCTGTCATAATGTATACAGCTGATGGGTGACTCATTTATTGCAGGAATATTTTATAGAATAATTAATAAAGGTTTGAGGCCAGGTTGATTTACATTTATGAGACTTATTTATAGGGTAAGATGAAACATAAAGAACTAAAAACTAATCTCCACATTTTAGAAGGGTTACAACATAATATCAGGATAGAAATTAACATTATTTTAGATCATGAAAAAACAGAAGCTAATAACAGTAAAGAATACAAAAAAATTTAAAACTCCATTAATTAGTACTCTTACTGGTAAATACGGTATGTGCCAAATTTTCAGTACTCAATTTTTCTCAGTGCGCATGCCTGAGCATCTGCATGTTGTTAGATCGCCATGATGTATAGTTGTATAAAGAACGTTGTGTGTTCTGTAACTGACAGTGAGAAGAGTTGGTTATAGTGGAGTATTATTTTCGCTCATATGGAAATGGTTACCAAGACAAACCAACTTTAAGGTTAGTGGCAGAACAATATCACGAACACTTCAATAAGCCAGCATCTAGCAACACAGTTACGCTATCTGTTGTTAAAAAATTTTGTTGTACGGGTAATGTATTGTGTCAACACAAGAGAAGGTCTGGTAAGCCAGTAACATAGGAACATAGTGACTGTGCTATTTATTCAGATCTAAGAAGATTTTGTCGTACCAGGAACATGGAGATAAATAGACAGTGGTTTCAACAAGATGGGGCGATCTGCCACACCACTCGACAGTCTATGGCTATGCTGCACGAAACCTTTCCAGGACGAGTAATTTCCCGCAGGGCCCAGTTTCCCTACCCATCACATTCCCCTACACTCACACTACCTGATGCTTACGTCAGGAGAAAGTTCTCAATTGTCCAGGTCCACCCCAAACTGTGTCTGCATTAGGTCAGAGGATTGTCTCATTCTTCGGGACTCTGCAGCAAACTGTGTTCCGAGAAGATGTTGGAAAATCACATGATCGTTATGAACACTGCCTACAGTACAATGGGGCACATTTTGAACATTTACACTATCATCTTGATACATAAGGTAATGACAATAAGAATAACATAATTTCCAACCGATATGACTTAAAGTTTGAGGACGTTACCTAAAAATAAAAAATAAACATAATTTCTGGTACTGTATATTTTGGTGCATAATGCACATATATTCTCTGTTAAGCTATTTTCCTGCTCTGCAAGACTTAAAGCATAAGAAGCACAGGCAGTGTGCCTAGACAAACGAATAGTACAAAACTGTTCAAAAAATGTTATTGTGAAATAAAAGTTTATAGTGGTCTTCCATTCTACTTGAAAAAATTAAGTAATCCTAAAGCACACTGAATTTTTAACAAGGATGTCAAGTTATTCTTACGTACTCAATTCCCATATAATATTGAAACAATCATTAATCTCCCATTAACAATATTTAGGTCAGAAATCAGGCATTTTGATGATTTACATTATATTGACCTACAGTAATGCATGGTCGGAGATTAATACTTGAAATGTTGGTGGCTCATAAATTTTAATTTTTAATACACAATGTAACCAAAAGGCAATAAAGGTACGAGAGTACTAGTAGTGGTAGGTGTATTATGAATAATGCTGCATATGACACAAATATATGATGTGTTGAATGTCCATGTACTTTGCTCAGGCTGGCACCTGAGATATGAACAAAGAAACAAAGGACAAACAAACGCTATGAATGTGTGACTGAGATGGATAAAACCTGAATGAAGATGTACATGATAAATAGTTATTTGATTATGCATTTAACTATAATAATTTAATTTGCAATTTTCCAGCTGAATAAAATAGTTGTACAAATATAAATTATAAACAACCTACATCTTTTAATTTAAGTTACATATATGTGTATGTGTAATAAAATGTGTTAATATTATCTGAGTAATTGTGTATGGAGCAGAGTTGAGAAATACGCAGCACAACCAATCTTTGAGTCAGAGTTACTGACTTAGTTTATTTTTCACAAATCACTATGTCATGCAAGCCACACTGATATGTCATTTGTATAACATGTTTTCCTTAAGAACAAACAAGTAACTAAATCAGTAGTAATAAACTGAAATACAGTTGATGATGTTACATAACAATAAGGATGTAAACATGTGACACTTTTGAGGCAAGAGGGCACTTCCATGTGTCCTTCCAGAGGAACTGAAATGTAATGATCATGAGAGAGTCATGTGAGGGTGAGTCAGTAAAGACTGAGAGCAACTCTTTGTTGTTGTGCACAACAATGGCAGAACTGTAGAAACAACTACACATGATACCAATGGATCAGCTCTGATTGATGGACAAAGCACACACTCACTTGCACATGCATTTGTACACAGAGAAAAAACGAATTAGGTCAGTTCACCAGCAGCCCACAGAGAAAATAGAGACGTCACGCAAAGAAGAATATGGTCCATAACAATGAGACCTATAGTTAGCAGTATAAATTCACCAACATACAAACTTGCAAAGTGGCTAATAAACAAATTCAACTCATTTCCAAAATTCGATAGCCTAAGCATCAAAAACACCTATGAACTTATAGAGCACATTAAGGATATTGAACTAAATGAAGAGGACACACTAGTCTCATTTTACGTTAAATCACTGTTTCCCAGCATACCAGTTAAACAACTCCCAACATTGATAGAAAAATGGCTCAAATCACTTGGAATGTCATCACTTGAAATTTCAGACTACATTGAACTTACCAAATTATGCATAGAACAGAATTTCTTCCAGTTTCAAACAAAATATTTCCATCAAACTTCAGGGTTAGCAATGGGCAACCCCATATCACCCTTCCTGGCCGATCTGTACATGAGTGCATTAGAAATAAGGATCAACAAAGGTTTCCCTTGGATGTTCAAACTCTGGCAAAGATATGTAGATGACATCTTTGCAATAGTACCAAAACACATCAGTGATGCACTAAAACTTTTAAATATTCAAGAAAAAAGCATCAAGTTCACTGCAGAAGTTGAAAAAAACGAGTATTTGCCATTGTTAGATCTAAAAATAATCAGAAATAAAAATAGAATAAACTTTGGCATTTACAGAAAACCAACACAGAAGATCCCACAAACAGGCAATCTTTAATAGTTTAGCACACAGACTGGTCAACATCCCTCTCACAGGAGAAGAATACAAAATAGAATACAACAAAATTATTGAAATAGCACAGCAAAATGACTTTCCCAAATCACTAGTAGACAAAAAAGTGAACTTAGCAAAAAAAGAAGAAACTACTAAAGGAAACCACAACCCTCTCAGCAACAGAAACTAAAATGATCTTCACAAAACTCACTTACCATCCATGGGCCTTTGATAAATTCAAAAAAGGCTTCAAAAAACAAAACATTCAACTAGCTCCAGTGAACCATTGCTCCTTAAAAAACCTAATTTGCTCAAACATCAAAGATGCCATTCCATCTAACAAAAAATCAGGTATATATCAAATTGAATGCTGTGACTGTAGTCAAATTTATATTAAAAATAAAAAAATAAAATCTGCATGAACTATGCCCTGGTGCCTTGAGTCTATACCAGGACATAAGTTCCAAAGTTACATCTCTTTATTGTTATTACATTTCTTTAGATTGGAACATTTATACATTTCGCAGATTACCTATATCTAAACTAACTACTCCTAACCTACTAAGCTATCTAACCTATAGCAGCCGGTTTCCCAGCTACTTTACATATATCTTTAATCTATATCCTAAGCTGGCAGTTCTACTCTATTATAAAACATTCTGACTAGTTAAATTAACAATACATGTGGATGAAAAACTGTTTACTGCCAGCACTTTCTACCAATCTGCTATCTATCAATTGAATTTCAACAAATGTTGTCTCTAGCTATCTTCGCTATCAGATGAGCTCCGTGTGATGATCTGTTGTGGCTGTCCCCTTCTCCTCTCAGCCCATTCTTGACGTCCTGTTCTGGTCCGAAGTTGCCTACGTCTATTTATGGATTGGTCGCCCTGTTCTGGCCTGAGATCTGCACCATTTCTATCCTCTTCTTCGACGTGGGTACTTATTTCTTGTTGCCTTATTCTTTGTGACCTTCTTGGTGATTCGTCCTGGTTTTGGTGTTGCTGCTGATGTATTGCGTCCATTATTTGCATTTCCGCTGGTCTTCTGTACTCCTCCATGACTATTTTCGATATCTTTGCCACCATTCTGTTCACTATACACAAATCCTCGTGACTTCTTACGATGTGCCAAACTGCTTTTCCTGCTAGCATTGCGCGTTCCTCTTGTACCTCATCGTTGTATTTCGTACATTCAAAGATCACATGTTCGGGGTTGCCTACTATATCACATGTATTACATTTATCACTTTCCTTGCTTCGAATCTTCGCAAAATATGTATCAAATGGGCCGTGTCCTGTAATATATTGAATGCTCTCCTTAGTTGGTGATACGGTTATGATGGGGAATAGATCATATACTCTTCTACCTTTCTCCGATTGATTCCATTCTTTTTGCCATTTGTCTATTAAAATTTTTCTTGCCTCTCTCCTTGTATCCTGGCCACGACCTTTTTCAGGTGTTCCTCTAAGGTCTTGATGTACCTTTGGACCATGCCATCCGACTGGGGATGCAGAGGTGTTGTGCGGGTCTTGTTAACCCCAAGTCTCTCTAGTGCCTCCTTCATCAGGTTGGACTCAAAATTGGTGCCATGGTCACTGTGCAGCTCTAAGGGTACCCCAAATTGGCAAAACATTTGCTCCACGAGGCAGTTTGTGACTGTCCTTTCCTCTTGGTTCGGAATGGCAAACACCTCCGGCCACTTAGTGAAGTAGTCCACGACCACCATCAGGTACTTGTTGCCTCGCTTGGATATTGGGAATGGTCCAGCAATGTCAACGGCGATCCGTTCGAATGGCGCTCCGACGTTGTACTGTTGCATGCGACCCCGGCTCCTAGTCTGGAGGCCACGACTCGCCGCGCACACGTGACACAGACGGCACCATCTCTCAGCGTCTGCTCGGAGCCTCAGTCAGTAGTAGCGCTGCCGTAGTTTGTAAATCGTCCGGATCGCTCCCAAGTGTCCTCCTGAAGTACCGGCGTGCACTTCTTCCAAGACTTCCGGGACCTTACTCCGGGGAAGTACCAACTGTTCTCTCAGCGTCTTCCCATCGGGTGATTCCCATACCCGGAACAGCACACCCTCTCTGGTCTTCAACGAGTCCCATTGGGCCCAGAAAGACTTGTAGGTGGCGCTCCTCGGTGCCATGTCCGCCCAGGTTGGTCTCGTCCCTGCCTCCACTTCCCTCAAGAGTGGCCCCAAGTCTGCATCCGCCATCTGCTCCCTCCTCAGGCCTGGGCTATCCCAGCCATCCGCAGGCACTGCCGTGAATATTCGAAATGCTGCGGCACGCTCCTTCTCCTCCACTCTTGTGCATTGGCCGCACTCTTCTGGACAGGGTCTTCGGGACATAGCGTCCGGGTTACCGTGGCTCTTCCTTCTGCGATGTTCCGAGGTGAAGTCGTAATCCTGCAGCCTCTGAACCCAATGTGCTGTCTGCCCTTCCAGGTTCTTAAAGCTCAATAGCCAGGTTAGGGCGGAATGGTCAGTCCTCAGGTGGAATGGCTGACCGTACAGGTACTTGTGGAAGTGCTCCAAGGTCTTTACTACCACCAATAATTTCTCGTCGAGTGACGCAGTAGTTCTTCTCTGCCTTGGATAGCGTCTTGCTGTAGTAGGCTATCACCCGCTCATGGCCGTCCTGGGTCTGCGATAGGACATCTCCAATGCAATGGTCGCTGGCTACGGTGTCCACAATGTAGGCGCCACCCGGTTGTGGGAAACCCAAAATTGGAGCACTGCACAGGGTCTCCTTTAGGTGCTGGAAAGCGTTTTCGGCATCCTACGTCCACACATAAGGCCGGTGTTCCTCTGTCAGGCGGGTGAGTGGTTTTGCGATGTTGGAGAACCCTTTTATGAAGCGGCAGTAATGACTACACAGCCCCAGGAAACTGCGCAACTCTTTCTTATCCTTTGGGCGAGGCCAATAATTCACAGCCTGTGTCTTCTCCGAGTCTGTGGCCACTCCGGTTGCTGACACTATGTGGCCCAAGTAGTTCACTTCCTTGCGCAAGAGCTGGCACTTCTTCGCGTTCAGCTTCAAGTCGGTCGCTTGAAATCTCTGATGCACCTTACTCAGATTCTCTAGATGGTCTTCAAAAGTTTTACCGACGATGATGATGTCGTCCAGGTATAGCAGGCAGGCATCGTAAGTCAGTCCTCTCATCACTGAATCCATGAGGTGTTGGAATGTAGCTGGTGCCTTACAGAGGCCAAGGGGCATAACTGTGAACTGCCAGAGCCCTTGGCCTGTCGAGAATGCGGTCTTCTCTTCTGTTCTCTCGGATCTAGAGCTACCTGCCAGTAGCCCGACCTCAGGTCCAGGGTCGAGATCCACTGCGCATCAGCTAGCGTGTCCAGGGTGTCGTCAATCCGGGATAAAGGGAAGCAGTCCTTCCGGATGACAACGTTCAGCTTCCTGTAGTCCACGCAGAAGCGTAGCTTGCCGTTCTTCTTCGTCACCAAGTCTACAGGTGAACACCAAGGGCTGTCAGACTCTTCAATCACCCCCCTGGATCTCATGTCCTCCAGCATGTCTCATAACACCCCTTACTTCGCCAGCGGAGTGCGTCTATGTGGTTGCCGAATAGGCCGGGTATCCCCGGTGTCGATGCAGTGAAACACTTTGTCCGTGCGGCCGTAGTCACTATCGCCTTTTCCTGCACAGGTGGTAACTGTCTCCGGACGTGTTACGTTTGAGCTCCGCGTTGAAGCATAAAAACAGTGGTTAAAACAAGTTTGTTTTAATAGTGTTGTATATTGGAAGAAAGAAGAAGAAACCAGCTGTCTGTGAGTACTTGTTTCATAATGATACAGAAATAGTTTGGAAGTTATAGAGTGATAAAGGTAACAAATTTTTGTGCATTGCCTAACATATGTGTATAGGCGGCTAGCCAGTCGCTGCTGCTGCATCAGTGACCTCTACAGCATGGATCAAATAGGGGGAGTGAGTGTGTACAGTCTGTGCGCGCAGTATTGCCCATCCTTTCTTGGTTTGCTTCAACGTATTAAAGCGCTTTTATTAATGGATGGAAGAAGCCAAACCCAAAACTAATATACAAAGGGGATCTTTGAAATCGCCAAGAAGCGATGATAGAGGGAAAAAAGAAATAGGGAAGGTAGGTGAAGGCAAAGATGTGAAGAAGAAGAAGAAAGAAGATAAAAAGAGCAAAGATGAGGATGTTTTAGAGAGGAAGAAAGAAGAAAAGGATTTAAAAGAGAAGAAGAAAGAGGAAACAAATGCAATAAATATGGATTCAACAAATAAAACGGAAAATATTGTTGGAGGAAGTCCGGAGCAGGTGATGTTGAATTTTGAAGATTTAAGTAACGAAGCAAATTCTATTTTAACAAATGATCAAAGGATGGGGACAAGATCAAAGGAGAGATTGTTATTTTTAATAGAAGGCATGAGGAAGGAATTTTTTAGGGTTAATCTAGAAAAAGAAAGAGCTTTTGCAGAAGTCAAAGTATGGAAAGAGGTTAAAGCAACAATGATGGAGACACCGAAAACTTTTGCTCAGGTTACTGCCACTCCGGCGCAAACTGGCAAGCAACAACAAGTAAGGAAAGCGTTACATAATAAAAAACATGATGTTTTCATCTCAGCCAAAAATGACATGAATATTAAAGATCTACAAGAAACAGTTACTAAGAATTTGAATCCTGTTAAGAATAAAATAAGAATTTGTAGTTTGAGACCAGCGGGCAAAAATGTACTAATTGAAACAGAAACAAAAGAAGATATTGAGAAAACTGTAAAGAGTTATTGGAAAAAGAATTGAAGATTGAAGAGCCGAAGAAAAGAAATCCACAAGTTATCTTGTTTAATGTTTTGAAAGGTGTATCAGATGAGGAGTTACAAGAAAATATTTATGAACAAAACTTCATAGACGAGATGACGAAAGAAGAGTTCAGTGAACAGTTTGTTTTAAGATTTAAGACTGGTCCGAGAAATAGAGCTACAGTTCATCATGTGGCAGAAGTTTCTCCAATATTGTGGAAAAATCTCATTCAATCAGGAAGAATATATGCAGGTTTTCAAGCGGTAGCAGTAAAGAATTTCATCTCTGTACCGAAATGTTTGAATGGCTATAATTATGGTCATGTCAAGAAATCCTGTAGGGAAAATAATAAAGTGTGTGGAAAATGCGGAGAAATTGGACATCTGAGGAATGAATGTGAGAAAAGAGAAGAATGTTGTATTCCTTGCAAGAGGAGAGGCAAGATTTGCGGAGGCAAGGGGAATTGTTCATCTTATAATATGATGTTAGAAAGATTTGTTTCCCGAATTGATTATGGTCAACAGTGAAGAAAATATTCACTTACCAATAAAGAAGAATAAGAAGAGGAATACAAGAAGGAATGTTGAAATAAATTATGATGAAATAATATATGAAAAAGTAGGCGAAGAAGAGGAAAGAAAGGAGAATGTTCAAGTTGTAGACGAAGTTGAAAAAGTTGAGTTTGTGTTTGAGAAGGATAGAGAACAGGGAGAATGGTCGTTAATAAATCAAAAGGATACGAAAGAAAAGACCGAAGAGTTTAATATTAAGGAAATTTATAATGATTTTGAAAAAACGTTGAAGTTAAGTAGATTAGAAGAACCCAAGACACTAATTGCGGCATTAAGATATATTACAAGAAGAGCTCATGAAAATGGCGATAAAATTATGATTCCAGTTCCAACTGCAGCTGAAAGGATGGAATCAAGAACAAAAAATCTACCAACAGATCTAGAAGAATTAATGTTGTTGTTAAATATTGCTTTTGAGAGAAGGGGAGAGGTATTAGATCTAGAAGAATTATATAATGATCTTGTTCTATGTTATGGTCGAGTTGTATTTGATTCAGCAGCAAGCTGGCCACATTGTTATGCACAAATTAGACATTCAGGATTAAATAGATCGGAGATTGTTATAAAAGATGTCGTAAAGGATAATGTAGTAAAAACCGCCAATTTTAATCCTAGCTTTAAGCCAGAAACAACATTTTATAAGACCAATGCACAAAAAATTCCAAATAAATCTAATAAATCGGAAAATATTATAGCAACATGTTTATCAGCTGTAAACACAAATAAATCTATAACTTCTACACAAAATAAATATAAAATAGCCCAAGTAAATAAATTTAAGGACAATATAAGAAGTTTCAATCATAATATGGCAAATGAAGTAAATGAAAATAGAGAGAATTTCGCAAAAGTAAGAAGAGATGTATTTGGTGGATTAAATTTAGTAAGTAACTCATGGAGGAAAGCTTAAGAATTGCACAGATAAATGGGCAAAGAAGTAAATTGGTTATGGCGGAAATAAGAAAAATTGCAGAAGAATTAAAATTAGATATTATCTGTATTCAAGAACCGTATGTGGTAAATTCCAAAATTCCATATATGCCGTTAAGATCCCGACAAATCTTATCTCAGGAAAAGGCAATGGCAGCAATAGTAATTTTCAAGCAAGATTTGCAAATAGTAAACATAGCGCAATTTCTGGATATGCATGTTAATTGCATTGAAGTTATAACAAAGTATGGAAGTTTTATATTGGCAAATTATTATTTTCAATATAGTTTGGATATTGAAGCCTTTCTATATAAATTACAAAATCTTCATAATAAATTCAGAAATAAAGAAATCATGCATGTATGTGATTGTAATGCAAAATCAACTTGGTGGTTCAGTAAAAGACCAGATGAAAGAGGGGAGGAACTGGAAGAACATATCTCGGAATTAAATTTATATGTAATAAATAAAGATGGTAATCCACAAACTTTTCAAAATAGAGCAGGTGCTGAAGAAAATATAGATATTACTTTAGCGTCAGCAACAGCGGAGAAGAAGATTAGAAATTGGTGGGTCACACAGGGTCAGACCACAAGTGATCATAATTTGATTTATTTTGATTATATATTGAATGGGGAAGTAATTCAAGAAGAACATGAAATAGAATTACGTTATAATTATAAAAGAGCAAATTGGGATAAGATGAAGCAAGTATTTAAGGATTTAAATTTACAGTATACGGGAATATCAGTGGATTTGGATGCAATAAATTTAACACAAGCAATAAAAGTAGCAGTATCAAAATCCGTTCCAAAGATAACAATTTCTAATAATAAGGATAAAATAAAATGGACAGATAGATTGCAGAAGCTGAGATCGTTAGCAAGGAAATTAAGAAGAATATATCAAAAATCAAACATACATACGGAAAGAGAAGAGAACTTAAAGAATTATAGGGAGGCCAAACAAAAGTATAAACAATTATTAGAAGACACCAGAAAACAACATTGGGAACAGTTCGTTGAAAATAATTTAAAACAAGATGTCTGGGGACAACCGTATAAAATTATTATGGATAAAATTAAGAAGCCAGAAATCTTAACCACATTAGATAAGGGTAATGGAGAGATGACAGAAAGCGGGAAAGAATCGGTGGAATTGTTATTACATACGTTATTGCCAGATGATAAAGAGGAAGAAGATGATGATATTCATGTTGAAAAAAGAAACCAGATGATGTTGCAGTATACAGGAAATCCTGTTTATCCCTTTGATATTACAGAAATAAAATTAATTCTGCAGAAGTTAAAAAAGAAGAAGGCACCTGGTCCAGATGGTATTATAAATGAAGTCTTGTATAATCTACGAGAAGAAATTGTCTTGTTTTTGTGTTTCTTGTTTAATGACTGTTTGGCAAGAGGGAGATTTCCAAACTTGTGGAAGGAGGCAAAGGTTGTAATTTTGTGCAAAGGAGCAGATAAGGACAGAACGCAACCAAAATATTTCAGACCAGTATGTTTATTAAATGCTATTGGCAAGATCTTTGAACAGTTAATATATAAAAGAATAATGGAAAATAGGTTTGTGCTGGGTATGAATAATAAACAATTTGGTTTCAGAAAGGGATATTCAACTGAGGATGCAATATTAAAAATTCAAGAAACAGTGTCAAAAAGCCAAAAGAATTATGTAATTGGATTATTTGTGGACATATCGGGCGCTTTTGATAATTTATGGTGGCCGTATTTTTTCGGCATTTTAAAAGACAAGAAATATTCAAGTACTATTTATAATTTATTAAAGGATTATTGTTCCAATAGAGAAGTATTCATTGGTGGATCAAATTTTGAAACTAGGAAAAAGATAACCAAGGGTTGCCCTCAGGGTTCTATCTTGGGGCCCCTTTTTTGGGATATTCTATCAGAAGATTTATTAGAACTACTGGAAAGAGATCATAAGGTTTTGGATGTAATAGCGTATGCTGATGTCATAGTCATAATGATGGATGGACAGAGCAGACTAGAGCTAGAAAATAAAGCAAGAGAAGTTACAAATACATTATCAAATTGGTGTTTCAGAACAAAACTAAAAATTGCACCAAACAAGTCAAATTATGTGCTTTTTACGGGAAATTTAAAGCGGGATCCTACAGTGAAGATAAATAATCAGAACATTAAACGGGAAAAAGAGATGAGATATTTGGTTATCATGATAGATGAAAAATTTCATTTCAGAAAACACACGGAGTATATTAGGCAGAAAACAGAGAAAATAATGCTAAAGCTAGCAAGAATAACCAATTTAAATTTTGTACTTCCATTGCGTAACATACAGATATATCATAACACCATTTTTGCTTCAATTATGACGTATGCGGCAGCAGTTTGGGCAGAAAGGATGGATGATGTGCAAATAAGAAGACTGTTGAGAAGAACGCAAAGAAAACTATTATTACGTCTGACAGGAGCTGTAAAAACAACACCAACTATGGCATTGCTAGTAACAACGGCCATTTGGCCGATTGATTTATTAATAAGATTGAAGGGCGCAAAATTTTGGGCGAAAAAAGGAAACTTAGAAAAAGTTTATAATATAACTGGAGTCAGAACAAACAAATCTTGGGTGATTAAAAATAGTTTAAAAGATAAATGGCAAAATGAATGGACAGAAAGTCTAGAAGGTAGAAGAGTGTTTGAAATTTTTCAGAACGTCAAAGAGAGATTAAAATTGAATTTTATTCAACCAACAAAGGGATTTATACATTATATAACAGGACACGGACCTTATAAGACCTATTGGAAGAAAATCAATAAAACTGAAAATGATATATGTGAATTATGCAACAAACAAGATAATCCTGAACATGTAGTATTTGAATGTGGAAGATATGCAATTCACCAACAAGAAGAGAGGCATGCGCTAGCAGGATATATCGTATATGACATAATTCGAGATCAACAATTGGTAAATAAATTACAAGTTTGGACTAACTTTGTAAGTATGAAAGCATGGGAGGTAAAAATATTCAGAGAAAGAGTTGATAATAGGCGAAGAATAGTACAAGATCCAAGAAGGAGTTCTAGAATACAAAATAGGATAAGACGGGAAGAATTATTGAATAAACTAACAATGGAGTTGACTGCATGGGCGGCGGAGGGAGAGAGTGATGGCAGAGGCCATGGTGGACTACAGAATTAATAGATTTAGATGTAGATTTAGGAAATAAGGATTTTGTAATTTTTATAGTTGTTTTCTTTTGTTTTTTGCTTTTTTTGTGTTTATTTCTGTTATTTTATTTCATTTTATTTTAGTAGAGTAGTTTTCTGAGGGATTTGTATAATTATAACATTTGTAAGGACTTTATGGAAAAATAAAGAGAAAATTTGGATATATGCCCCGGTATAGTTGTCTAGGTGCCGGGGTAGAATATTCAAATTTTATTTATTTATTTATTTATTTATTTATTTATTTATTATCGCCTTGGCTGAAGACGCGCTGGTACCGCCTCAGCAGTTGTCGAACTTTCTCCAGTTGTTCTGCGGTCAGGTGGTCGGCCACCCTCTCCAGTAAGCCTTCTAGCCGGGGCCCCAGGTGTTGCGTCGGCACCGGCTCCTGTGTCTTGTCGATTGCTGTTACGCTCACCACGGGCTCGCACGCTCCCAACTCCGTCCCGGCCTGGACGTCATGATCGTTGTCCGCTGGATTTAGCAGTCTCACTGGCACCTCCTCTCGGCACGGCAGCAATGCCCCGACTACACACAGTCCGCTTACCGTCGTCTTCTGGTCCAGCATCATGTTGCTGATTCTCTGGCCTTCCAGTCGCGCCGTCACCACCACCTTGCGGGGACAACCACGTCTACGTTCAAGACGACCCTGCAGATTCCAAGGCGCTCTTCGGGTTGACGGAGTATGGTCGGCTGGTATGGTCGGCTCGGCTTCCTCGTCGGCAAACCCTTCGCCACGTCAGGTCTGATGATGGTCACGGCCGCCCCGGTGTCGACCAGCACGCGGCACGGCTTTCCTCTTACCCAGCCGTCCGCGATGAGGCTGTCATCCATCCGCCGGCTGATGGCGCGCAGTGTCACTCGAGGGGATGGTGGTGATGGCGCCGACGTGCCCCTCTCCACGACGGCCCTTACTCGTTTTCCGGCTACTCTTCCTGGTGTGGGCAGTCTCTCTGCAGGTGCCCGGGCTGTCCACACCCCCATCACAGGCCACTAGGTGTTCGTCGGCGTCTCTCGGCTGATCTTCTGTCCCCGGCGTAGCGCACACACCTGGTTCTCCACGACGGGATAGCTGTTAACTTGGCCGCCCCCATCCTTAATGCAGCCGTTAGCGCCTCGTAGATTGTTTTATAATCGCCGAGCATTAGGTGCTGACGAATCTCCGTGTCCCGTACCCCTTCAACGAATGTGGAGCTTCCCGGGATACGAATTCTGGTGGGAGGTCAACTAGGGCCTTGCTAGCCAGTTGCTCTACTGCCAGGGCGAACTCCTGCAGCGTCTCCCCTGGCTGCTGCGACCTTGCCTTTAGCTGGCTGCAGTACGCTGCGGCTAAGCGGTGGTTTCCAAAACGATTCTCCAGGGCCTCCCAGATGTCCTTGGACGCCACCGTTGTTTGTACCGCATTTAGAACTTCCGCGGCCCGTCCCTGGAGGCTGGCTATTAACTGTGTGGCCTCCTCCTCTGGTGACCATTTGTTGTGCTTGGCCTCTGCGTCGAATTGGCGGCGGAAGAGCTCAAACGTTGACGCGCCGTCATATTTCGGAGGTTTGACGCGCGCGGATGTTGTGTCGCGTCCCGGTGCGTCAACCTTCAGATCCTTTAACCTCCTGCCGACGACGTCCTCCGCCATGGTGTTCAGGGACTTTGCGTTGCTGTCAGCCTTTCCCTCCAGCTCGTTAACGCGGCTTGCCAAATCTTCGACGCGCTCGTCCACTTGGCCCATCCGCTTCGGAGTTCTGTGACGTCACCTCTCACGCCAATCAGCTGCTCTTTGAACTTCACGGCAAGGGCCTCGTTTGCCGCTTTCATCTCCTTGGTCAATTCGGTTATCTTCGCGGTCAGGCTGCTGTTTGTGGCTTCCATCTTCGCGGTCAGGCTGCTGTTTGTGGCTTCCGTCTTTGCTGTTAGTTCCGCCTTCATTTCTTCCATCTTCTCGGCGATGTTATCGTTGGCCGTCTTTATTTCTTTCATTTTGTGTAAAATCTTTTCCAGTGCCGATTCCATGGCCGTTATCCCACTCCTGGCGCCAGTTGAGACTTTGTGGGTTCGTAAAATTAAAAAGTTCAATTACACCACTCAAAATGTTCTTTATTTCCACCTTATTCCAATATCACAATTACAATTTAATGTACACAATTACAATTTTGCCAGTTCGTCTTTACACGTACGCTCGGCGCTCCTTAGGCACCGCACGCCACAACACACTCAACTCAACTGACTGTCGCCTCCGGTATTGATCGCGGCCCGAAGTTTCCCGAGACTCCTTTTATGGAGGGAGAAAACATTCTCGAAGCTCGCGCTCCTTGGAGCGGTAGGAGGAGGGGTTAACGAAGTCTCCCCTCCCTCCGCCGGCCGTCGTTTATTGATCGGCATCGTAGGCTGCCGCTTACGTAACACTATATAGAAAATCAACACATGTGGATAACTACATTAAAAATATTTACTCCAACCCAAAGAACACCATTATGCATTATTGCAGTTTAATCAATAGGTTAGTGAACATTCCATTGAGTGTGGAAGGATATAACAAGGAAGTAGATCACATAAAAGATGTTGCAAATGTGAATGGCTTTGATCCAAAATTGATTACTAAAATGATAAATAAACATAAAAGAGGGAAAACAATAGAAGACATTAGTACGTTAAAAGCTGATGACTTAAAGAAAATATATTGCAAATTTACATTTCATCCTAAGGCTTTTAATAAATTTAAAAGCATTCACCATCATTTTTATATACAACTAGTGCCACATAAATACAGCATGAGAAACATACTAAATCACCCGCTCAAAAACACAAGTCTACCCAACAAATTATCAGTAATTTATAGTGAGGACTGCCAGGAAATATATACTGGAAAAACCAAAAGATACTTAGAAACAAGGATGAAAGAACACATAAGATACATAAAATACAGACAGATAAATCAGCCATAGGCCATTACTTTTGGTCAAAAAAATCATATTTCCAAAGACATCAAAGTTTTGGTACCGGCAAAAGAGTATTGGGAATAAACAGTTTGGGAAAATATATGCATTTATAAGAATAAGGAGAAATATGAACTTTGAGATACTATTAGTGGACAACGTCATTCAGCTCGTTGAACAGCGCCAGGAGAGGGAGGCAGTAACCTGCAGAACCAGTCAAACATCAGCTGATGATGAGGACGTGTTCCTCGAAACATGTCCTAATTTTAAATGTAAATGGAGCTAGAGTGTTTTTATAGTTTCACTGGTTTAAAAAAGGTGTTATTGATGAAGCTCTACTGTTTCTAAATACTTCTATTTTATAATTTTACAATAAATTTTGCTTATTTTTGCTTCCTGTTGCAATATGCAATTATCTGCTGGGGTAATTCATTAAGCATTTTTCTTACAAAAGATTCTATGCCTACTTTTTTCATTTTAGCATTCTCTAATGTAAGGTCATTTCGGAAGATGAATAAAGCAAGTGAAATGATGCTCAAATGAGCCCTGGGTCCGTAGAGCTTAGTTACTTTTCATCTTTCAGGATGAGCAAAAACACTGGTAAAAAACCTTATTCAGGTTACTCACTAACCAAGACCGATATTTGAACTCAGGACCTGTTAAATGTGAGGCAGACATGTTACTATCTATGCTCAAAAAACAGGGCAATACATATTTATGGTGTATGGAGCCACATTCCTGTAAAACCTTATTTAAAATTTATTATGACTGAGGAATACATATGAGGAGCATCGTTTCAATACATATTAGGTGCACTCTTTTTCAAAATACAGTTTGACACGATTTCCCCTATATTTCATGTGCTCTTTAAGGCTATGAACTCAGATTGGTGCATTTTGAATTATATCCCTTATTATTTCAATGTTGAAATAGGTACATCGGATCAAATCCTATTAGGTACACGGGAATGATCGGTTCAGAATGTATTTTGTGCAACTTCCATCTACTTAAGTTGTACAGCCTGCATTCAACTTGTGCCTCTCTGCTGATAATTTCCGCCAATTGTTATGCTGACGTATCCATAAGCGTAGGAGTGGTATGTCAGTTCATTGTGATCATCATGGAGGGAGGTGAACCTAAAGGAGAACGTTCCTAAGAAAGCAGAAAGTGAATCAAGAATGTAAAAACGAAACGTTCGCATAAAGTGGAGACTAAGTGAGTTTCGTTTCTATTATTTTATGACTTACAACATTATAGCATTATAGTTTCAATTATAACCTTAGCGTGCTTTCTTTGGTAGGGAACTAATTATCAAGGCATTGCATAGTAAAATGCATAATATGCTTACTGTTGCGTACATTTCATAAGCATAATATGCTAAATTTTATAGACACACAAACTGGATCCCGATCTGCAACACTTTGAACCTCGTTAGGTACTTGATACTTCTTCAAACGGCTAAGCAACAAACCATGCAGCGCTTTGCAATAGTCATAGTACAGTTTATCGCAAAACCTACAACATACCACAATCCTTGCACTATTCAGCTTCAAATGTGTATGATGTTGCTTATTTAACATCTTATAACAACTGGAGTAGTTTTCCTTACTTTGGTTGTTATCTCCTTTCAAGTGAAAACAGTAACAAAACACAACCAGTATGTTCAAAGTTTCTTCAGCATTTATTTGGGACAAGCCAAACCAGACTAAATAGCACAGCCAAGGCTGTAAAGGATGGCCGGGGCATTAAAGAGAGGAGAGGAGGTTATAGAAAAAGGGCTCTGTTTACTGCAAAAAAGAGAAGTGTATGTGAGTTTACAGCAAAATTATAAGCAGGAGAGAGCCATTACAACAGAAGCAAAAGTCCAAGGTTATATATATCAGCTTAGTTAAGCATAAATAAAGTATTCAAGATGTACAGCGTGAGTGCTCCTGCCCAACTTAAGGTAAAAAAGTGGTTTTTCCAGAATATTTTCCGCACAAAATTTAACATCGGCTTTGAGTCACCTGCCACTTACGCGTGTAGCTCCTGTGCTTGCATGACATTTCAAATTCAAAATGCAGCAGATATTCAAAGAAAGAAACACATACAGGCTGATCTGGAAGCATACCAATATCGTTCCAATAACTTATGAGGGAATGTTCTGCTGATACAAGAAGTTTCTGCTTCGATTTGCAACAGGTGCAGCCCCATCTACAGTTATCAATTTGCAAAGCATACTACTGCCACAAAATATTTTTTTATGCGCTATGTGTCACTGACATCAGCAATAAGAATGCTACATTCTGTACATGGAATGAGACTAAAGGTGGCAGAGGAGCAAAGGAGGTGGCATCAAGTGTACTTCCTTATCTGGAGGAAGCTCATTTTGAGGATTCGATCACTATTAACTTTTCGCTGATGACTGTGGAGGCCAAAATAAAAATATGCACGTAATTCATGCATTGGTTAATTGGCTCCAAAAGAAGGCTCCTGTAAATCTCAGAAACATTACAGCAATATTTACTGTTAGGGGGCATTCTTATTTACCCACAGATCACTTGTTTGGAGTTGTAGAGAAGGCCCTCAGAATATGCTGCAATATTCTCACTCCTGAAGAATATAATGAAGTTGATAAATTTACGGGAAAAGTAAGATCACTATGGAAAAATTGGGCTATCAGAGATTACAAAATGTTTGGAAAACAATTCAGAAAATTGGATGGAATAAACGTTATGAAGAGGTTAAACTTTTAGGAAATGTATTGTAAACGGGAAGCCCCTCGTCAAAGTAAAGATGGAGCCAACGTATAGGTGTGACGATCCATCAAAAGTTTCACAACAATACTGCGATGAGGAACAAACATGAAACAACTGTTTGAACCTCCTATAGTTGATAAATTGAGAGCTTTAACAAATGCAAAGAAAACAGATGCGGACAATTTTCTAAAAGCAAAATTTGGTGATAACTGGAGAGAAATACCGAGTTTGCAGATGTATAAGTTAGTTCTCAATTTCAATGCACTACCTGAATGTTGTCATCTTGAACACTGTGACTGTTTGCCTGAAGAGACAGAACTTGCAAGACTGTGATATATTGAGGTAATTGTACCATAAAATTCAATTATTTTTTATTCTTAATTCCTTTGAACAGCATAATTGTAATCTGAAAATGTAATTTCTCATTAAGACCTAATATGTTTACCCGTGATAAATGTCATCAGTGTCATTGACACTAATTTTGTTCTGCTTACTCAAAAGTGTACGTATGATGCTCACAATTATTTAAAAATATTAATTGAATGTAAACTATAAAGCAAAATTAATTTGAAAAGCCCTGTTTGATTTCCCCTATATAAGCTTATTGACTAAATGGTTCAAAACATATTATGTTCAGTAGATCGGTTCAAAACGCATTAGGTGCTAATTTCAAATTTGCAAATAAGGCTACTTAATGAAAAACCTATTGAGATTTAACTGTAAATACAACTCATCTATAAATTAATAATTGGTAAAATATGTTAATTATGCAGAGCTGCACAGAATCAAAAGAAGAGGTAGAAGAAAAACGGAACCCACACAAGAGGACCGAGGCGCAAAAAGACAGAGATGCGGTGAATGTGGTCATTCAAAAAACTGATATACAAAGTACAGATGCCGCAGCTGCAAGAAATTTCTTTGTTTAGAACATGCACAGCAAGTATGCGCTGACTGTTAATTGTAGTGCTGAGTAAATATGATATGTCTGTTATAAACTGTACATTGCATTAAATAAGAATGCTTCCATATAAGGACTATAATATTATTTTCTAAAAAGTGTGTGATAATGGTTTTTCACCTTTCTGATGAATGAGATTTAAATTTATATAATGTAGTAGCCAACAGAATTCTGGAATATATTTATACTTAAAACACAGAAAAATGAAATATATTACATTGTTCATAATGTGTACATCTGTTTCAATTTACCGAATTAGTACTTTTACAATTATACATCTAAACAAATTTAACAAAATATACATTGTTAATGCAAGAATGCTGTTGGCATCTGTGAGACTCCACGCGACCAAGAATGAAACAATATCCCGCGCGACCACTGCAGGGTTAAGAGTTAATGCCACTTATGTGAAGCCTTGCTGCTTCTAGCAGAAGCAATACCGATTTCATACAACCATAGATGAAGTTGTCTCAACTCTTCCCATATAAACCACAAGTATTATAATATATATGTTTGGGGATGAACATCTCCTGGTATATTATGCTCAAATCACAACTGTATTGTTGAATCTCTTACAAACCAACACAAATATACACCCAGGTAAGAGTTAAATATATAAGCTGGAGTTCCTAGTGGTTTCTCCGTGATCGCTATGTTCTGAAAATCTTGTTTTCGTCCCTTCCGTATTTTGAGCTTATAGCAGTTCAACAAAATGGACTAACACTTGAAGGGAAAATTTGGAACATGCATCAGACCATAACCACGAAAGACAAGATGTCGTTATCAGCGAAGTCAAAATAATATGTATTTAAAAGATATTATTACCTGAGTAGTTGTGTATGGAGCAAAGGTTAGCGATCGAGAAGCCTGTAGTACAACAGCAAACTGACGCCGTGATTACGGTAGACCATGCAATATGTAGGATAATGCACTTGGAGACACAAATAGGAACATGAATTCCAACGAAACAAAAGTAGAAGTAGGTACTTTTATATCAGACCTGAGAAAACAAGAAATTCTGCGTAACTAATTCTGTTCGAATTAAAATACTTAATGATGTTCCTAATATACCAGCTCAAGCACCAAAGATAAAATATAATGTTCCAATGTCTTTATGATTGTTGTGCCTGTTGATACACCTGACATCCATAGAGTAATCTAAATGGCCCTGGGTGGTGAATACATCGTAGTGATATTTAATCAAACGACTATTAACGTAACCTCACTAGAGAAGCAATGCGGACTGAATGAAGTACCATACGTTGTCTACAAGTTAAGCTTTATGCAACCTTGGAAACAAAGATTTAGCTAAAGAAACAACTGAAGCCAGATCACTCAATCAGAAACATTAAACCTCTGAATGGCAGCTCTTATTAATCAATATTCCATAAACTATGCCAATATTTACAACATATCATTTTTTTCTTGCTCCAGGTTCTTTTCCTGTTTTTAAATTGGCTTATCAAACCAATTTACCATGCTTTATAACAACTAAATTATAACGGAGGTCAATTAAACCATTTCACGGCCTAGTAAATCACCATACAAATTATATAGTACGAAATGTTGGGCGGAATTCAATTCCAAACAAAGATCAAGCATTTACCATAAAATAAGTTTCTACTTGTAGAAATAGAAGTGCAAGAATTAGCGGATATCGGTTGCTGTATTTTCACAGGTATGATAGCTTTTGTTTGTTGGTTCTTTCGTGGTATACCAAGCATGAGCAAAGCTCTGGTATTATTGTACACGTTACACATTTATGGTGTAATTCTACCTTTAGCATATTGGGAATAGCTTTCTTGGTTTGTCTTCCAAAGAGGTTTCGCAGGTGCAATATCCCATATATGGCGTGGTTTAGCGTATTCACAGCGTAATTTGTCTATCAAAGTTAACCTCATAAGGCAGGTGAATGAGTTGCAGGTTTCCGAAGCGATATCTACTGCATAAACAAGTAGCAGGATATATTAAGTAATATCAAGTCATAGTTACATTCAATGTGCTGTATGTGTTGCAAATTTAAATGCTGAAAGGGATATTAAATGATTCTTCCATATTGCATATAAAATAAGTATGTATTTAAGAATGACTTTAGAACTTTCTTGAAAACTTTACAGTTACTTAAGTTTCAGGCAGCATAGAAGGTTATTTTAAATGTTAATTTCAGAAGGGTAACATCCTTTCCAGAACAGTTCTAAGCTGTTTGCGGATCTGTGCAGTTTGCTTCCATTTCTTATTCTGTGTTCATGCACAGCAAGCTTTATTGTGAAGTTATTATAATGTGTAAGACAGCTTCATGTGCCTCCCTCTGTCGCATAGATGGCAGCATATGACGAGAATTTTTTCAAAACTCGATGGATGCAAAATTGTACGAAATTGAGTTATATATAGTATCGGCATAATATTCACCTTCTACATCGTTCTGTGAAATCAGATTTTGCAAAATTCAATTCATGTCCGGTGTAGAAGATAGGGAATATCAGCAGTTTTTTCAAAAAACTCCATAGATGCACTTGGCTTAGTTAAAGCAAAAGTCTATGGATGCAATTTTTTGATTTTATGATCCAGCGTGTAGCAACCTCAATTCTATGAAACACATGTTGGCATTGACTGCCATCTCACTATTGTGATTCTAGAATTCTCAATCATTTCTGCAAGCTTTGTACACTGCTGCACCATTGGCAATAAGTGCGAAATCAGTTTGTGCGCTTGTATTTCACATTCATTTCTGAAAACTTTGTTATACTTAAACAGCATTTTTATTCTTATTTGAGACACTGCACAATGGACGGGAGCTCATATTGTGAAACTGTACCCTTCGTAGAATGCACAGGAAGTAGAAATTGCAAAAACAAGGAAAGGAAATCAAAATGAAAATCAAGCAAAGCTCATACTCCAGCAATTTCATGTTCATATAGTCTTGAGTGCACTCCACGAAATCCTAAAATTAAAGGTTGTAAGCTCTATGATGTAGCTGATTTTACTTTTTTCCATGCTAAATAAAATAGATCAAGATAAATTCCTTATGAAAAATATGTGTTACATCTAATCGCAGAGTGGTGAAGAAAGGAACTCCAAATACGAAGGAGATTGTTAAGCATTAAATACAGTGTCAGAACTAGTGATGTCCGAGTATTGTCAGTATGCACTGCAAGCTTCCAAGGAATCACAAGGGTGTCAAGAGATTGATTATCTCTCCTGGCTAGAAAGTTTCACTTATCTGGGAATGCACCAAAGGAAACCAGAGGAAGTGACAGAACAGGAAGATTACAGAAGGGCATTTCTGCTGCTATAAAGCAAGATGTTAAGAAGATGGTGCAGAAAAAGCTGCTATGGAGGAGCAAAACTTAATATCTGAAAAATGTAAAACAACTTTTGCAAAGAAAGATGATTAAGAAATCTACCAGTCTGCTTATTCTCAAAATATAAATACATATTTTACAATAGTCAACAAGAAAAATTCAATGCCATAACCGGGATTTGAACCAATGATCTCCTGGTTACCGTCCAGTCATTCTAACCCCTTGAGCTCCCATGGCCAACCTGCCATCACGACATTAAATTCTCCATTTGACTCGTATCTTTCCCCAGTAAACAACTAGGGGCTATCACATTCGAGAGACACCGTTTGTGGCAACTTACTATCATAAGTACTTAAGTCCCAGGCTTCGTTTTTTAAATCTTATTATTTAATTAGTTGATCTGCTGGTTTCCGTCCAGTAGGTCTAACCCATTGAGCTACCATTAAATTAGTTTCTCCATTTGATTCGTATATTTCCCCGGTGACGGCAAGTTGGCCACGGTGAATGAATGAATTCCGTATTTCCTTTAAGTGGAACATAGGGCTTTCCGAACCACGCAACCTGGAGGCCCCTAGCCAACGGGTGGAGGATCAGAGTTTTCCTGATCAGAGAGACTCTGGGATGAGTGGACAGCCCAATGCCGGAAGTGAAAGTACGAGAGAAATGAGGTATTAGGAAAGATGATGGAACAATTGGTGGAATGCTGGCAGGGGAAACCGGAGGACCCAGAGAAAATCTGCACCAGCGCCATGTTGGCCATCTCAAATCTCACTTTGCGGTCACCTGGAATCGAATCCGGGCAGCCTTGGGGAGAGCCAAGCGGTCTAACTACTCAGCCATTATGCACAAAATATTAATTCCCGAAATCTATGCGTATCTGTGGATGCGAAAACATTTGAATACTTGTAGATACTTGTGTAATGCTTATAATCTTTTGCAGTCTCTGATGGAAGTCCTATCTTAAAATAAGTTTTCCAGAGAGTTTAAAGGTTAGAAACAAATAATGCAAATAATAATATTAGGGGTAAATTAAAATTAAGAAAAGGAGAATAACTTTATTGTGCTCGCACGTTGCAATTACCATTTGTTAGAAATGGGATCTTTTCATGCCACAGAGGAAACTTTGCCAAGGAACGCTTCAGTTATTCACATGTGAAGCATTACAGTCAGAACAAAACATATTCGAGGACACGAAATATTCAAACAAAATCAGTATTTTGTGGATTATCTAAGGGACATAGCAGGATTTATTGAATTAACAAACGACAGCACCAATAATATTTAAAGTCTTTAGTCAAGATACCAACATAACATCAAATATTGGAGTGCAAGGCAGCAAGAAAACAAAAATGATTCATAGAAAAAATGTCAATACTATAAAATATAAGTTAATTTACGCAGTTCTGAGACACAAACAGAAATCTCCCCAGAAAAAATGCACATATTACAATAATGTTGGCATTCAGTGTTTCGTAGAGTAGCCTATAGCTTTAAATATACCCTGTAATCTTCATCGGAGGCAAAGGATAGTGATGTGCATTCCATAACCTCTCCTATTCAAATCCCAACCTCAGCCTGCCCATGGTGCAACCTGCTTTTACCAATGAGGCTCTGGGGACCGAGCATTAGCAGTATAACTACATCAGAAATAGAGGAAATGCTATTTCATCCCTTACGCTGGCCTGTCACGGCGTACAAATGTTCCACAATTGGTGCTTGTGGGAAAAGCTTATGGACGTTAAAACTCCTCCCGGCCAGGTCCGATGGACCCATTAACCAAAGACAGGTGTGGCCTTCCAGACATACTGGGGGTTAAAGTGAGTGGATGATGTAGCCATCATTTCAAGCAAAAAATTGGTGTTCACATAAAAAACGGTTATATTTATGCTACTATGAAATATTGGAGAGTAAGAGAGCTAATGGCTTCCGTGCCAAAGCCTAGCATTTGAAAACAACAACAGATTAAGACAGAGGTGGAGAAGAAAAATGAACTAAGAGCCATGTCTAGATTGCACATGCTGCCCTCAAAACGTTTTTATCAGCTATTGAAAGAGAAAAACACTGAGGCAATCACTATTTGTTTTGATATACAGCAGAATCAACCACTGTCTAAACTTTCTGTTAGTTAGGTATTCTATACAAGGCAGGTGTGGCTGTATAATCTATGCATAATGATTCCATCTAAAACCCAGAACCAAGACATTTTCTTGTATACATGGCTGGAAACTGAATATGCTAAAGGCTGTAACCAGGTTGCCTCAGCTTTGTACCACTTTTTATTGAAACTGGGAGAAAGGATGTCCAATAACGCTCCTTTTACCATTCATTTATTTTCAGACTCTTTGTCTAGTCTTAACAAGAATAGTGTGTTGATGTTCATGCTTATCACTTTCTTGGAGAAGAGTAAAAAATCTTCCCGCATTTCACATATCTACCCAAAACGTGGGCACAGTTTTATGCCTCCTGATACAGTGAGCAAAGAAAAGAAAAAGGATGTTTAAAATCTAGCTTAATCTATAGAAATTCCAGAAAGTGCAAAAGAATTTTATGAGGATTTACTAGAATATACCAATAAAGGTTAAAGCTTACTTATTCATATTGTTTGAAATTTCTTTGTACTCAATGTGATTGTTAAATAAATAAACCAAAATATTATATTGTTATAGTGAATGTAGCAGTACTTAGTTTGTAAGTTTATGCCTAATCAAATAATCCTTATAAACATTAACACGTTGGTTGTATAATACATTATGTATTATGAAAAGGTACAATTAAAAAACACATAAACAAAAAGTAAAAAAAAAAAAAAAAAAAAAAAAAAAAGACAATACATAACAAAAATGAGTAAATTTCAAGAGTTAATTTCTCACTCATGCAGAAAAGTTAATCAGTATCTATCGGTTTTTGAGAAAACTCTGCATTTCCAAACCTCAAATTTGCACTAGTTAAATTATGGTATCTGTTTCTTTTCACATTCAGTGAGACAGTTTCAGGAAGAAGAATTGAATGATTAATATAGTTGCTGTGCTAACCAATTAGCATTGCCAATAAATAGAAAAAAACATTTTTCTCAGAAACACATTTTGTGTATCTATCGAGTTTTGAAAAAACACTCCTCAATTAGTACAAAAGTGAATCGAGAAGATATTGACACATTGCTTCACTCACACTGTTTATTCACAGGACATGTTTCAAGAGCTCTTGCTCCTATCCTCAGCTGATACTCGATTAGTGTAAGTTGTAGTGGTTTCTTCTTTCTCCGTATTGTCAATAGATGGTGTGATGTACCTGTCAAAGATGTCCGGTGGTGGAGTTTCAAAATTCATAACTCTATGACGATTTTTGTTACTGAAGATTTTTTCCCATACGGAAAGGTCTATGGGGTGATTAACGTATTTTATTAGAGATGTTTCCAAGTTGATGTCATAACTAGTATTCAAAAAATGAAAAGCCACTGCTGATTTTTCTGTTTCACCATTTTTAATGTTTCTTATATGTTCTTTAGTTCTGATGTTAATATTTCTTTTTGTTTTTCCTATATAAATTTTAGGGCAAGTTTCACATTTGATCTCATAGATTCCTGGTTTTTCTTTGGTAGTGATTGAATTTTTGGGAGGGCCTTTTAACAAATTTCTGATATTAAACCTATTTTGAGGTGCAAGAGTTATGTTGTGTTTTGAGAAGATTTTTTGGAATTTGTTATAGGCTGATGGGTGGAAGGTGAATTTTTTAAAAAGTTTTTTCTCTTTTTCTCCTATAGGTTCTAGGGTGGTGGTTTCTTTTATTTTCTTAGCTTTGTTGAGTCTGTTAACTGTTTTGTCTACTAAATTTGGGTTGAAACCGTTGGATATAGCTACTTTTTTTATGTGTAGGTATTCTTCTTGATAATCTTCTCTGTTTAGTGGAAAGTTGATCATCCGAAAGATTAAACTGTTGAAAAATAGGTTTAATATCAGAAATTTGTTAAAAGGCCCTCCCAAAAATTCAATCACTACCAAAGAAAAACCAGGAATCTATGAGATCAAATGTGAAACTTGCCCTAAAATTTATATAGGAAAAACAAAAAGAAATATTAACATCAGAACTAAAGAACATATGAGAAACATTAAAAATGGTGAAACAGAAAAATCAGCAGTGGCTTTTCATTTTTTGAATACTAGACATGACATCAATTTGGAAACATCTCTAATAAAATACGTTAATCACCCCATAGACCTTTCCGTATGGGAAAAAATCTTCATTAACAAAAATCGTCATAGAGTTATGAATTTCGAAACTCCACCACCGGACATCTTTGACAAGTACATCACACCATCTATTGACAAAATAGAGAAAGAAGAAACCACTACAACTTACACTAATCGAGTATCAGCTGAGGATAGGAGCAAGAGCTCTTGAAACATGTCCTGTGAATAAACAGTGTGAGTGAAGCAATGTGTCAATATATTCTCGATTCACTTTTGTACTAATTTGTGCTTCACTGTCCCTACGCTTCTTTTAAGTTTATACTCCTCAATTACCCTGCAAACAGAACTTGCAAGTTTCATACCTGGTAACTGATAGTTCTTCATCTCTACTTGTTTAAGCCAATGTTCAACACAACATAAAATATTAATATTCCTTAATTCATTACTCAACAAAGCTTCAAGTTCTTCTATTTTAGTTCTAAGAGACTGTAAATTTTGAAACATTAAAGTTACATTACAATTAGATGTGGTATTATGGAATTCCCTATCTCTACAGAAATTATCAACAACTTTTTGAATTTCTAACTCAGTTGCTCTACAGCTACTAATTGTGACATCTGAGGTAAGTAATATAAACATGAATGTGTATTTAATTGAGTGTGATACGACCTGAAGTGCTACAGTTTGAAGCTGAATTTCTATATAATTCGAGAAATTTATTAAAATTCCCATATATGGAAATGTAATACAAACCTGGCCCTCTGAAGCTGATGAAAGAGGTTAAATCAAGATGGCTTTGTTTGTGACGTATTAGGCTGCATAGAAATTCAAAATCTGATGTCAAACCAATCAAATTTAAGTATTCGTCCCTTAGTAACAAGACATGACAAAATAATTTCACTTGATACAGCTCATTCCTGAAAGTTTTTTTGATCCGGCGAGACGTGTAATGGCTGTAGTTCTGGACACGCTGCTGCGTATGCTACGCCATTACTAACATGAAATATGTTAGCAAACGTTGTTACAAAGCATCGACTGTGTAAAGATACTGGGAAAAAATAAAATCTTATAAAAAAAATAAGTGAAGCAGTGTTTTATGACCAATTTTGGTTGCTACCATTCACCATTCTGTTGCTGGCGTGGTACCGCAGCCCTGGATTAAAGATCTCATCACTCATCGACGAAGCTACCGGCAATTTATCCAGACTACTTCATCTCAGTAACGGGGAAGCTGAAGGCATCTTCATTTCTCTATCCCAGGGAAGGTAAGTCGCCTCACCGAGGGATTGTAATACGAGAACGTATTGCAAGTTTGAATTATTAACAATAACTTTAATTAATATTATAATTAATGCTCGCTTCCATCATTTATTAAAATGCATTTTATGGGTAGTGTACATTTCACGTTTGGCATTGAAAGTATTAACTACTTTTACATTTACATACTTTTTACACATTTTACACATTGTCTTCACTCAGATTCTTTCATGATTTTCATAAGAATTTGGAAGCTGGTTGTGTCTTTACGGAAGTTTTATCACAACCGCATTTGTATTTTGAAGAGAAATTATAGCTTTTCTAGTTCTGGGATTATGATTTCAGATCCACCATTGGCGAGGTCATTGCTCCAGCACAATTACGCTGGTCTTCATAAAATTTTTGTGTCAAATGTTAAAAAGTTGAGTTGAAGGCAAGCAATATTTTATTCAAATTATACTGAAAGTGCTGATATAATAACATCTCTGACAACACAACAGTTCTGTCTCCATTATGTTTTGCTTTTGAGATTTCGCAACTATTTTCCAATTTAAAATTGTCTAATATTTTTTAATGAAATGAGCAGGATGAATGGCTACCTTTTCTAGATTTGAAAATCATTAGAACACCAACAGGATTACATTTTGGAATATACAGAAAAGCAACACATGTTGACAATTACATTAAATGTAACCCATTTAACCCAGCACAACAGCAATATGCAATATTCCATAGTTTGGTTCACAGATTAATCAACATTCCGCTAACAAAAACAGAATATGAACAGGAGTACACTCACATACACCAGGTTGCCGAATTGAGCAACTATAACACAAATTTCATCAAAAAATTTATCTACAGACACAAAAGAAACAAAAATTGAAAGGACATTACTATGTTAAAAAACTAGAAAACCCAAACACCAGATATGGCAAATTTACATTTTATCCAAAATACTTCAAAAAATTTGAAAAGCTATTTAAGTGCTTCAACATAAGATTAGCCCCTCAGAACAAACACAACATCCGCAACTTACTAATCCACACTCTAAAAAATAGTACACCGAAAACTCAATTATCAGGCATTTACCAAATGAGCTGCCAGGATTGTGACAAGATATACATTGGTAAGACCAAAAGGAATCTAGGAACAAGAATCAAAGACCACTTCAGAAATATTAAATTCAAGTTGGCCGTAGCACATCACTTTTGGTCTCAGAATCACAACATAAAACAAGAAATAGAACTGATCAAACAGGCAAAGAAACCTCTGGAACTACAGATTTGGGAAAACATATTTATTACAAAGAAACAAGACCTTGATGAATTTTGAAATTCCCGCCGTGGATGATGTCATCAAACTTACCAGAACATTAGATGGTAGCACGACACCAAGCCAGATGCAGACACCGGATGCATCATCAGTCAGCCATAAAACTGACGATAGGGAAGAAGTTCCCAGAAACTAGTCTTCATCAAAAAACTTGTAAGTGGAGGAAAGTAGATATATACAAGGTTGACTCATTTGCCTAATTTTAGTAGCAATGGCACTCCACTTTCTGAAATACTTCTTTTTATTCTATATGAAAGAGTAGTTTAAATAATGAATTATAAGTGAATTCAAAATTAATTTATTGTAAATGTTAAAATATGATTGAGGCATGGAGAAATGTCACAAGTACAAATCAAAGTGAATGTACATTTCTATAATATCTTATTTTTAGTTATCACTAACTTCATCAAAGGAGTACGTTTCCTCAACCTTGGACAAGTTATATACAAGTATCAGGAGAAACAGAAGAAAAACAAAAACAGTTTCTTTACGTATTATATGGTTAGTTTGCTTACGTAGTGTTCGGATTTTCAGCAAAAGCATGCTTTCACAGTTGGCAATGGTGTAGCCATGACGTTGTGCCTGCTATATATCTACGTCGTCTTCCTGGTGTTTAACCAGAAGCTCTTGCTCTTCTATTTCTTCTTGTTTGATATTCTTTTTATTCTGTAGAACTCTGTAAAATTAACTTGTTTTACTAGGTTTCTCATTATGACCTCATTGTAGTAAAGTAATATAACAATGCATGATGTGCTGCTCAAAGAAATAACAATAGAGGCACTGCTTCTGTGTAATAATGTGTGCTATCTTTATATCACATAACCATAGGGCAAGCCATTTTATTAATTAATTAGAGCCAACAGAAAAATTCAATGCCATGGCCGGGATTTGAACCACGGATCTACTGGTTTCCATCCAGTCGCTCTGGACGGAAACCAGTAGATCCGTGGTTCAAATCCCGGCCATGGCATTGAATTTTTCTGTTGGCTCTAATTAATCAAAAATCACCCATATACCGGAGTAATGTATTTAAAAGGATTAATTCTTTAAGGATTAATTCCTCAGTATAAATTTACATTAAAAAATAATCTACGGTAAAAATCCTGGTAATTAAGTACTTACAATAGTAAGTCGCCACAAGTAGTTGTCTCAAATATGAGAACCTTAAGTGGTCCACCGGGAAATATAACGAGTCAATTGGAGAATTTAATGTCAGGAAGGCACGTTGACCATGGTAGCTCAAGGGTCAGAGCGACTGGACGGAAACCAGTAGATCCGTGGTTCAAATCCCGGCCATGGCATTGAATTTTTCTGTTGGCTCTAATTAATCAAAAATCACCCATATACCGGAGTAATGTATTTAAAAGGATTAATTCTTTAAGGATTAATTCCTCAGTATAAATTTACATTCAAAAATCCATTTTATGTTTACATGCTAGATCATGGGAGTGTTTAAAATTATCCAGCATTTTATTTTGTACCTATGTTGTATTTAGAGCTTTTGTACAAGTATACTGACACTTAATACATAAACAAGTTCCAATTAATCATTCACATCTTCATTCAGGATCATCCAAATCACTCAAACACTCGTTGCATGTGTGTGTATTCTGTATATTTGTTTCTTTGTTCGTTCCTCAGGTCCTACCCTGACCAAACATTCAACACATCATTACATTTATGGTGCATTCATTATAATAATACATCCATCATTTCAAGCATTAAGCTCAGAACATGCATTACTGTAGTTCAATATAAAGTTAATTACCAAATGAACATTGCTTGCAGTCGGACAGTATTTAAAATTTACTGCTGCATGGGGCACTAATGAATGTCTCAGTATTATATAGGGAGTAGGTATATCAGAATAACTTTAAACCTTTCTTGAAAATGTTATATTGTTTCAAGTACAACGTAGAGATACTCTACATTTTTATTGCAGAAGAGTAATATACTCTTTGGAACAGTTTTAAGCTATGTGCCAGTCTATGCAAATTGCCAACATTCCTCTTGCTGGCCGTGCCGTGGCTCAGTGGTTAGACCATTTGGCTCTCGCCATGGTGGCCCGGCTTCGATCCCAAGCGACTGCAAAAGTGAGATTTGTGGTGGACAACACAGCGCTGGGGCGGGTTTTCCCCGGGACCTCCGGTTTCCCCCGCCATCTCATTCCACCAGTGCTCCATCTTCATCTCATGTATCATCAGTGTCACTGCCTGTGGTGCCGTATGTAGTAAAAGCAGTTGTTAAACACTACATATTTCACATTTCCTCTTGCTGTAGTCATGAAGAGCAGGAAGGTAGCTTCATAGATAATATACGTATTCACAATAAATATTAAACAAGGGCTAGAGGAATGTTAAATCCACGCACCACAATAAATATGATGGCCTCTTTTGTAATAAAAACAGTTGCTTGTTATGCACTGAATTACCTAAAAAGATAATTAAGTATAACAAGGAACTGAAAATACACAATTATAGAGTTCTTAAGGTAGTTTGTTTTCAGAAAGGTAACTCTTTAATTGCTTCTATAATCTGAAAACTTACAGGGACGGATCCAAACAAAGTTATGTTGAACTTAAGGGAAGGACTGCACTGGTCAACTTGGTGAGTTATTGACCTGGACTGATATTTCTTCCTCTCCGTATATCAGATCCTCTGTGTCACCTTCCATATGCAGTCATCGTAGACCCGGCTTCGCCAACTGACATGCATGGTGTGGCTATACAGCTCACAAGGTGCTGGCATGCTTGGTTGCTGCTGGCAAATGCTAGGGAGATACGTTTCATGCAGTAGCGTTACCATTCTGCACTTGGGTTACCAAAAATTATTAAGGACAGGATAGTAGTGAAGGAACAATTCAGAAATTCTATAATACATGGTTTAATATGTATATAATACTTGTTATTATAAATAAAACAACCCAATAGCAGTAACATTATTATAGCCTTCAATCCCATACAACCAAATGATGACATACAAAAGCAATATTTTCAACTATAAGAACGAAGTACTTTGTGGAAATTAGCACAATTTGGATCCTGAAACAATTTAAAAATACAAAATAATATTTACTATACAGTGATAATATTACACAGAATACTTTATATTAAACAAATATAAATGTTTCAATTAAGAGTTTTATGCATTCAGTTTTCAGTAGACACTGTTGCCTTCTGACATCTTTTGGTTTTCAAAATATTTGCCACATTTGGAGACAGTGAAACACAACTCTGAAACCTTAAGGCACATTTCAAGTTATGATCACTGATGTTGGATCTAGGAGGGTTTTTAATGTGTTTCATAGCCGAAGATAAGGATTCACATATATAGGTTGAACCAAACATCGCACTCATAGATGCCAAATGCCTGTATAGTCGAGGGAATCTTGATTTAGAAAATATCGTGTAGAAATCTAGCAAACTTCCTCTGTTTCTGTAACTGTCAACTAACTTATGTCACATTTCAGAATGATAAGCTCCAGTTGAATAGCTTTGGAAGTATCATTAATATTTATGCCAAATAGTGTAGCAAATAAATCAAAATCCATTTTAAGCCCGTGAGACCATGAAATCTTTCATCAAATGCACGGTAAAGCATGTGCTGATATTCATCATAACATCCCACTTCTAGGGAATCACAATCACGGATCACACTTTCCAACCTGGAAAATTGACAAGGATCACCATTTGACAGTTGACATTCCCATAATGAGAGCATATTTTCAAAAACTTCAATGCTAAAAAACATATCTGTGATTAATTTGTTTTTCCATTGAAGTGAAACTTTCAAAGTATTAGCAGCCTTAAATGCAAGATCACATTTCCACTTTACATTCGTGAGCTCTTCAATAGGTTCTCTGTATATTTCCATGAACAAATGTATCTCATACAATAATTCAAAGAATCTGCTTAAAACCTTGCCTCGTATGAGTCACCTAACTGCTGTATGACATGGTATATCTCCATACTCATGCTCTAAATCTTCTAAGTAGCTTTTAAATTGTCTGTGTTTTAGACCATGGGACCTAAGTTTGTTTACAATCTTCACAACCAGCCTCATTACATTGTTTACATTCAGTGTTTTAGCACATAAGTTTTCTTGATGAACTATGCAATGAACTGCTGTTATCTCTTTTGCTGGTTTATTTTTCAAGAGGGTCACAATACCGTGCGAACCAATCATACTTAGGGCACCATCGGTGGCTACCGATATGAGTGTATCCCATGGAAGCCCTGCATTCTCCACAACTTCTACTACACAATTCAGAATGTTTGATCCTGTTGTTGTGCCTTTTATTGGCACCAGATCTAGCATTTATTCCACAACTTCCAAATTTTTACTTACTCCAGGAATAAAAATACTTAATTGAACAATAATTGATAATCTCAGAAACTATTTGTAGTTGGTTTTTTAATACTCGTCACTTACTTGTTTATATTTATGAGAGACTAGTTTCAAAGGCATTTGCCTCCATTTTCAATCTCTTACCAACTGGCATCTGTTGTTGTGTGCTCTCTCTCTGGTGGTGCAACTATGAACTTCTTTGTCAAATTATCTACTGGTGGGATTTCAAAGTTCATTACGCGATCTTTATTTTTCCATATGAATATGTTCTCCCATGTTGTCAATTTATTTTGGTTTATCACTCCTTTTAATAATTTTGGATTTGGATCAATGTCATCGTTTTCATTCCAAATGTGAAATGCTACTGCTAACTTATCTTTTTTTTTCAATCTGATGTTTCTAAAGTGTTCTCTGACTCTGGGTTTTAGATTACTTTTAGTTTGACCTATGTAGCATTTTTCACAATTCTTACAACTTATCTGGTATATTCCAGATCTGTTAACTGGTGGGATTTCATCTTTTGTTTTTGAATTTAGCAATTTTAAAATTGAGTGTCTATTAGTAGGTGCGAAGGTGATACTTTGTTCCTTGATGATCTTTTTAAATTTATTAAATGTTTTTGGGTGATATGTGAATGAACTGAATATGTTGCTTCTTTCTTTTTCTTTTGTATATGTGGTTGCTTACTTAATGGTTTTATTTAGTTTAGTCTTTCTAATTTTCTTCAACACCAAACTTTTGTTGTATCCATTTTCTTCTGCTATATGTAGTATTATTTTTTGTTCTTTGAAATATTCTTCTTTTTCCATGGGTATGTTGACTAGTCTGTGTGTAAGGCTGTTTATTATTTCATGTTTATGTGTCATTGGGTTGTGGCTATTATTTTTATGTAATTTTCTGAATGTGTTGGTACAAGTACAAGATGGCGGCGGTAAGTGGTATGGTTACTCGTAGCAAGGTACAGAAAATCAATCCAAAATGTGGTCAAATGCTTGATAAATCGAGTGAAGATGAAAATTACGTGATAAATATGGTTTGTGGAAGAGGTGGAAATGAAGGCAGGTCATATAAAAATACAGAAGAGGAAAAATACGAGCAGACGGGAAATGTTACAAATAATCGTCACGGAACGCGTAGTGATGCCGAAGTGGTGGCGTCGCTTCAGTTAGTAATAGATATTCTAAATAAGGACCTTCAAGCAGCTCGTCAGGAAGTTAGATTTAAGAATACAAAATGAGAATTTAAATCGCCAAATTGGGGGATTAAAAAAGGAAAGAAACGAGCTGGAATTAGAAAAACGGCAACTTGAAGTCAAGTTTAAAAACGATGGATATGTAGGCCACAAACAAAGGATGCGATATTCGGAGATTGTAACAGGAGTTGGTCAGAATAAGCTGCTATGGAAACAAAGTGGGGAAATTGGTGCTTTTATACATACCAACAGATTTGAAGTGTTAAGTGAAAATCAGGAAGTTAGTGAAAAGCAAAGCTGCAAAGACGGTAAATTACAAGTGAGGAAACAAAACAATTCAAGTGCAAAAGTAGTGGTGCTTGGAGATTCTCTGCTTAAATTTTCGGGCGAAGCTTGCAAGAAAAAGGGATACAAGGTAAACGGCTTCCCGGGGATAAAAACGAATGAGCTGAAATATCAAGTGGAAAATACAGAATTGGTAAATGAAAACTCGGAAGTTGTGTTGCTACATGTGGGGACAAATGATATAAAAAGAGGATTCTATGCAGAAGAGATTATGGGAGAAACTGTGGACCTGATTGCTAGTGTGAAATCGGCGGCGCCAAGGGCAAAAGTTATTGTGAGTGGTGTGTTGAGACGGCGGGATGTAACTGATAGAAGAATTCAACGTATAAACAGTGAACTAAACTGGCTATGTGAAAGGAGAAAATGCACATTCGTTGATGCAAACTTTTGGCTGCAGAAACAAGATCTGTGTAAGGATGGGGTCCTCTTGAATCACAGAGGGTCCTACATTTTTGGCAACCTGCTATGTGATACAATACAATCAGTAGTTTCACAAATCAGGGGAAACTAACAGCGACCATGGTGGATGGTATTTGCATAACCAAGGAAAATGCAAAGACACAAAACAAAAGAAGTGAGGATGGCTGTTCTTCAATCCTGGAAGACCTGCTGCTCAATGTGGGCATTGTTGCAGAAGAAATTCCAAGTCACAGGGTCCTTGGAAATACAAGTAAAGTACAAATACCTGTAGGTGAGGTGAATGATTGTTTAAATGTATTGAACCAAGTCGCTCAATCGAGAAAAAATAAAAACTCAGTAAGAATGCTAGGAAAAGTAAATGAGGGTGAAAAATATTTCAGTATCTTTCATCAAAACATTCAGTATATTGCAAATAAAAGAGCCGTTATTGAGCAGGAAATTTTTGAACTACAACCAAATATAATAGTATTTTCAGAGCATGGGTTAAAAAATATTGAAATAAATGCAAATCTTTATGAAAACTATACCATAGCTTCTAGTTATTTTGAGAAAAACACAGAAGTGGTGGGGTTGTAATATATGCAAGGGAGGGTTTGAAATTTAATAAAATTGATTGTAAACTGTACTGTGAGGAAATGTGCTGTGAAATATCAGCAATTGAAATAAATTGTAAAAAATCAATAGTCCACCAAATGCTGATAAAGACAACTTTCTAAATAAATTAGAAACATGCCTAAATAATATTGTAAAAAATAACAAAATTATTGTTGTAGGAGATCTAAATATAGATCTGCTAAAAGAAACTAAGCAAAAAACGGGCATTAGTGGAATTACTTGAAACAAATAACCTAAAATTGTTAGAAACAGGACCAACTAGGGTAACACAGCATACTTCGACAGTTATTGATCACGCTTTTCCTAACTTAAAGGATGAAGATGTAAATATAGCTTTAATAAAAAATGGGCTTAGTGACCACTTTGGACAATTAATAGAGAGTAAGCCCTTAGATATACAAGATGGAAAATTAAAAAATATGAAGGAAATTAAAAGAATTGTAAATAAAAGTACTCTAGAAGCATTAAGAATTAATCTTAAACAAGCAAAATTTAGTAATATATTTGAAATAACTAAAATAGATGAAAAATTTGAACAATTTATGAATACTTTAAAGTCATGCTTAGGGCAGTCAGTACCATTGTATAAGGTAGTTCATAAAAAACAGAACAGCTTAAACTGGTCGACCAAAGGGATAGAAAAATCCAAAAGGAGAATGAAATTCTTAAATAGTCTAAAAGCTTTTAAATCAGATGAACGGTCCTACACATACATAGAAAACTATAAAAATACTCTAAATGCAGTGATAAACAAAGCTAAGAAACACCATAATAAAACTTTGCTCTTGAATGCAGAAAATAAAATTAAGGAGATATGGAACATTATTAAAACAATACATAAAGAAAATTCCTCAAAATGGACAGAAAACTTCCAAATTGTAAAATCCAGTTGCATAATACTAGACCCAGTGATTATTAGTAATGAATTTAATGATTATTATATAGATATAATAGCTAATATGGGAATTAAGACAAGAGACTACAAAACAAACGAAAGTTCCATATGTAACTCATTGGTAATTAGAGAAATTACACAAACTGATGTCATTAGGCAAATAAATACACTAAAATGTTAGTTGAATATTCAAACCAAATGATAAAATACTGCAAATACGAAATAATGGATATACTTGCACATATAATAAATGAAAGTTTTATTTCAGGAACCTTTCCAAGTAACCTAAAACAAACAATAGTTAGACCTATTTATAAACAGAAAGGCTCCAAACAAATGATGGAAAATTATCGCCCTATATCTCTTTGCTCTGGATTTTCAAAGATTATCGAAGGACTTTTCCTAGAACACCTCCAGAGCTTCTGTAGTAAATTTAATATTATATCACAGAATCAGTTCGGCTTTCAGAAAAAGAAATCAACAATACATGCAGTTAGTAAGGGAAATGATATAACTGTTAGAGCATTAGATAGAAAGGAGTTAGTGATAGCGATTTTTCTTGACCTATCAAAAGCTTTCGACTGTGTTAATATTAAACATCTATTGGCGAAATTAGAAAACTATGGGATAAGAGGCATACCATTAAAATGGTTAAGCTCGTACCTGCAAAATAGGGTGCAGTGTGTCGAAATAATACACAATTCAGGAGGAAATTTAAAAAAAGTTAAATCAGCATTCAAACGTGTAACACATGGAGTGCCTCAGGGGTCAAAATTAGGTCCATATCTGTTTATCCTATATATAAATTTTCTATTTAAAATAATACAGGATGCTGGAGGATTAGCAATTGGATATGCAGATGATACAACTGTAGTGGTAACAGGTAAGACAGAGGCAGAAGTTCAGGGAAAAGCAAACTCCTTATTAGAATCAATTAGCACTTATTTAGAAGCACTGGGAATGGTACTAAACACAAACAAAACCGAATGGATGCAAATTCAGCTCAGTAATAGAAAAAAAATCAGACATCACATTAACAGTACAAAATAAGCAAATTAGCCAAGTAGCACAGACAAACTTTTTAGGATTAGTTATAGACAGTAGTTTAAAATGGCACAAACATATAGAAAAGATCAACAAGAAAATAAACAAGGGCATATATGTATTAAAACAGACAACACAAATTATGGATGAAGTCAGTGCACTGAAGGTTTATTATGCATTTATACATGCACACCTAAGTTATGGGGTCATTTTATGGGGGGCAGCAGGTAAGAAAAATATGTTAAAAACATTTAGGCAACAAAAGAGAGCAATAAGAATAATGGAAAAAATTCCTAGGAGACAATCATGTAAAAGTAGCTTCAAAAAACTTAAAATACTCACATTACTCTCTTTATACATATTTCAATGTCTCAAATATGTAATAAGAAACCACATAGAAAAAAATAGAAACATTCATGAATATAATACAAGAACAAAACAGAACTACTTTAGAAATAGATTCAGGGGAACATTAGCTGCCAAATGTATTGAAAGTACTGCAAAAAATTTATATAATCATTTACCTCACTCTATCAAGGCAATAAATGAAGAAGTGAAGAAAATTTATGCAATAAAGACTTACCTAGTGAAAAACGCTTTCTACTCAATTGAGGAATACAAAAAGGGAAGAGAGACTTAGACTTAGTTTATTAAATTTTGTTATCAATCTATTGTGTATATCTAGAATTGCTAATAATCTGTAAATAGGTTTATTTGTTTTATTATTGAACTGTAAAAATGTAATTGTAGTGTTACTTTTGACGATGCTTTGTAAAACATGTTGCAAATGGCAGAATAAAATCTGAATCTGAATCTGAATTCCTGTAAATTCCAACATCTTCCCCACAAATAGAGAAATCCAAAACTTAATGGAAAAGGCTCTGATACTATTGGAAAAGTGGACTGACAACAATTTGATGAAAATAAATACTGATAAAACAACATTCCAAATATTTAGCTTAAAAAAGAAAATCCCTAAACTAAATTTGCAGTTCAAGAAAACAAACCTGAAACAATCATATGAAACAAAATATTTAGGAACAATTTTTGATTCAAAATTATCTTGGAGACATCATATTGAAGCAGTAGTAAATAAATCAACAAAAACATTTTCAATTTTGAAAAGATTAGCTGGAGTTAAGTGGGGCAGTAACCGGGAGACACTGAACACCACATACAAAACATTCATCAAAGCAATACTTCTTTTTAATGCAGAAGTAATAATTACAGCAAGCAGTTCTAACATAAATCACCTAGAAGTGTGCCAAAATCAGGCCCTGTAACTAATAATCAGTGTAACAAAATCAACTCCAATCACGGCAATGCAAGTCTTAACTCGGAACTATCCAATAGATCTAACTTTAGAGGAGCACGCACTAGTACAACATGAAAAATTGTTGCGGTTAAAATCAACAAAATGGGAGAAAAGATTATTACAACCAATCAAGATGGAAACACCAACAAGTCACCTACACAAAGTTATAGAATTAAAAACAGATCTGAATATTCCTAATTCTAAAGAAAACATTTTAATCAAAGACACCCCACTGACTTTTGAATCAATTAATATTCAACTAGATTTTGAACAAATAGTTACAAAATCTGAAACTTCCAAACCTTTACTAACAGCACTAGCATTAGAAACTGTGAACAATAGATACCCACCTGAAGAGTGTTTACATATCTACACAGATGGATCTAACTTGGACAACACCTAAGGAGCAGGAATTAAGTGTCTACTGTTCTCATTCTATCAACCAGCAGAGTACCACACAACAAATTTTGATGCATAAGTAACGGCTATTCATATTTCACTCCAACACCTTCTATACAGAATAGATAAATTCAAAAATGCTGTCATACTTTCTGATTCTAAAGCAGCATTAAGTGCAATAAGTTCATATAAAATGAGGTCAATCCAAATTAAAGAATGTCACAAAATGATCCAACAACTTCAAAAACTACAGAAAAGAATTATATTACAGTGGATACTTGCACATTGTGGAGTTGCTAGAAATGAATCAGCTGATTTTCTTGCGAAAAATGGTGCAAATGTAATTCAGAACAAAAGTAAAACTTACCCTTTACATCCATAAAAAGATTAATCAAAAGCAAATATAAAAACAAACAAAACCAATCAATATCTAACAAAGCCAAAGATAAAAAATGGAACATTTTAATTAAAAATCCAGAAATTATTCCAGAAATCCCACGTAAAGCTGCAGTAGCAAATTTTAGTTTACTTACGGAACATGATTATTTGGCCAAACACTTACACAGAATAAGAATTTATACAAGTCCAAATTGTGCCCGCCTCGGTAGCGTAAATAGTAGCATGTCTGCCACACGTTCAAGAGGTCCCGAGTTCGTATCTCGGTCAGGGTGAGTTACCTAATCCTTGTTTCACGTAAGCTTGCCCAGTATCTCTTACTGCTCACGTGACCTAATCACCTCTCATTGGCTGCTGTTGTGGTAAAGACTGTCGTGCAGTAAAAATTAGTTTGTTATGTAACGTGGTGATATATCTGTATATAACTATATGTGTTGGAAGAGAATTGTCAAATTTATATTTTTGTAACTGTTTTAATTAAATATATTATGCAACACAGTTGATTTATCTGAAATGTATGTTAATTCTTAAACGAAGTAAAGAGGAGGTTCCTTTGCTCTCAAGCACATGACACGATAGCACGAGCTTCAGCGGTTCATATTTCTTTATATCACTTTTATCACTGACCTTGTTTTGAACGGGATTAGTCATATATCGGCATTCGAAGGTTGTTGTGCCTATTGCGAAAGCTACAATATTTTATTGATCATTTATTGCGTGTGTCCTTCTATGAATAATGGCAGAGTCTACCGCCAATTTTTCGCTGTAGCATCGCAAGGGTAAATCCTTACAAACAGGCAAAAATAGAATTTCGGTGCATGTGTTTAATGCACTCATAGAGAAGAATCCCTCTTTGTCAGTGTGAGAAGTCGAACAGCTGTGCTCTGAAGTTACAGGTGTGAGTGTTAGATCTGTAGGAACATCGCGATGTGAAATTGAGAAAACAAGAAAACTTACCACTCCAGGCAAAAGCAGGAATAAACAAAAGCGCGTGCTCGGAGAAAATACGTGAAAAGTGCTGTGCGTCGTTATGTGTCTAGTTTTTTCTTTAGAAACGAACTCCCTAACATAAATAACATTTCATCTGCTGTAACTGAGGATGCAGATTCACCAAATTTCAGCAGATTGCTTACACAGCTGGGGTTTGTGAATGAAAAAAGAGGCAAGAAAGATGTGCTAAAAACAGAGGCGATATTGCTGTGTGGCGAAGACATTATTTAAGGATAGTCAGACTGTACCGAGATACAAGTTGTAAAATATACTACCTAGACGAGAAATGGGAGAATGAAGAACTCACGAAAAGTAAGGTATGGCGTGACACGACTTTTAAGACTGAAAGACGAGCATTTTTGAAGGGTATGTGTGCTGGTTTAAAAAGTCCAGTGGAAAAGGCCGAAGGCCTTTCATTATAAACTTGTTTCACTTACATTGCTCCGTCATTAAGTTCCAACTTACTCATTTCATTAAAAACTTGTATTTTTGCATGCCTTCATATCCTTATTGGTATGATTTTATTTTCTTCCCAGCAATTATTATGACGTTTACTGCAGGTTTAAATGTGACGGAAAGGTACTGCCTAGGGCCTATGGCGCGAAAGCATTAGCCAATTAGGACGTGGTGGAAGGTAGTTGGATGCGGAGTGATACATGTCAGTGGGGCAAGGTTATATGAAACAGAGTATAGACAAGGTTTTTCTGGGGTTTTCCCTTATCCTTAAAGGCAAACGTCGGGTAACTCTGAGCTCCATGGACCCTGGACTCATATCAGCATCATTTCACCAAATTCATTCATCGTCCGATATAACTTAATGTTGGGGCGGACATAAATTAAAAAAAAGTCCAAATTGAACTCTGTGTAACAAAGAAGAGGAAATGACTGAAGAACATCATTTAACCTGTGAAGCCCTACCTGCCAGACCCACTACACAGAAATATTGGAGAGCAAGAGAGCTAATGGCTTCATTGCCAAAGCCTAGCATTTGAAAAGAACGACAAGGATCATTCCTTTTATTTCCCTATTCATACGTACAAACATAGTTCAAAAGCACCCTGGCCTCATATTTATTTGAGCCACTTAGTTATCACTCTCTTAAAAGGAAAATTATATCAGCATATAATCAAAGAATTAAAGAAGATAATACATTACAAAGGAAAGGAAACCTGGGAAAATTAATGCAAGAGCATGACTAGAATGAATACACTACCAAGAAAATACTCTGTAGCAACTTTTAGACTTCTAGCAGGCCATGACTGTATCAATAAACATTTATTCAGGATTGATATAGTGAGATCTCCTTCGTGTCCTTTCTGTAAACCTTAAAAGACATGAATGGCAACCACCTGCTCTAGTGCCCAATCTTTAGTCAACATACCTTCATAATGTAAAATATGTATTCCAAGAGAGTCAATGAATTGATTGCCAACTGCTTAACATTAGGTACCAACCAACCATTTGTTATGTGCAACTATGATGTTCTTCTTTTTGGAGCACTTGAAATTTTTTCTGGCAAATTAAACAAATAGCACCGCCGCTACTTTTCACGAAGAAGTACTCAGCTTCCCATTCGGGATTGATGGGTGGCCTTCGTTTAAATGAGTGCCCTTCCCTATCAAACTGACACTGAAGTACGGACTGCCACTTCTATGGAAGACAAACCACGTGAAGCACGCACTGAGGCAGCACGGTGCTTGTAGCCCAGCAGATGTTTTGCGGCAAGCGATTTGGCTGTGGCTGGCATAGTTCATCATGTAACGAGAGTGATAAGTTCACAAATAGAGCTGAGAGGAGACAGAAGAGAAGAAAGATTATGCCTACACATTTATTTTCAACTAAACGAAAAAGTTAAAAGAAAAATCCTGTATTGTGTTGGCAACATGAGTTGGTGCAGAATACACAGCTTCTGCAAATCAAATGTGGAGTGATGGTAACCAGCAAGACATTCTGCCTCTCCTGGCACTCTACTCCTCCCGCATATGTTACAATCACCTTGGCCATTTAATAATGTATCACTAGTGGGAAGTAAGCTAGCTGTATTAACAATGCATGGGTGCCGAGAGGGTGGTTCCATTGCAAAATGTAATTTAGAGAATGTTTATAAATTAAAATTAAATCCTAGAAAATAAAACATAAACATGTAAGTTATTCTAGAACAAGTAGGTGACTCAGTGATTCAAATACATCAAGGGAAAACCACCCCTGGGTATAGCAAATGCCAAGCTAAAGGTTTAAATGGAAATTTTGTGTACCTAGTAATTGTCTACCTAGTGAACAAACTCAAATAAACACATCTGTAGAGGGATGTATCCGAACATGGAAATGAGAATTAGCATTACATAAATAAAATATTTAGTAATTATTTTCCATTTATCTTAAGAAGTTGATGACAGTACATCTTTCTTCTCTAATTGAAATTAATTTTGTGGACATTTGCCCACATCTTCAGTCAAACACACTTCGTTGTCAAGGATACCATGGCAGATCAAGGATACTGTGACTTTGTGGGTTCGTGAAATTAAAAGTCCAATTGTATAAACTCAAAATGTTCTTTATTTCCACCGAATTACAGTTGGAGCACTTGCCGATTATATAGAATTATGTAGCGCACACAATTACAATTCACCAGTTCGTCTGTCACAGGTTCACTCCGCACTCGCAATTACGTACAACTCCTCAGATGCACGTACACAGTCCTCCAGTCCGTTCACTAGCAGGGCGCTTCTCCGGCTGCTCGCCAAGAACTGACTGACTCGCCAACTGCAGCCCCTTTTTATAGAAACATCGCTGTTTCTGGAAGTCTTGTGGTTCAGTGAATCATCCCAAAGGTTCCAGACGTCAGGGAAGGGGAAAGAGATGGCTAGTGATGTTTTTTCAACCATCTCCTCGTTAGTGCTAGAGGATAAATGGGTAGGCATGGCTGAATGCTTCCCGTCTGGTCCCTACCTACCAGCTGCTGGTTCTATCGGGAATTCCGATGTTCGGGTGACAATACCATGGCAGTGGCAGATCATTTTTGGTCATTTAACCATGAAATAAATCCCGAAGTTAAATTATTAAAACAATAAAATGTTCCCATAGATTTAATAGTTTGGGAAAAAATATTTATTTTAAAAAATAAAAATCGTGTCATGAATTTTGACATACCGGCAATTGATTCTGTTTTTAGGTTTGTTTCATCTTCAGATGTTGGAAATACGTAAATACATGATATCCTTGAGTACGAAGTGTGTTTGACTGAAGATGTTGGCAAATGTACAAGAAATTAATTTCAATTACAGAAGATAGAAATATTGTCATCAACTTCTTAGGATAAGTGGAAAATAATCACTAAATATTTTATGTGTATAATATTTAATATTCCACTGTAACTAGCTTCAATTTCTGTGTAGTCAGAGAATTAGCAATTTTATAATGTCCCATTCAACACATCATACTTTTATGGCACGTGCATTATAATATTAGTACTGTGATACCTTTATTATTTTTGTATCTTACATGATGTATTATCAATGAACATTCATGAGCCATCACCAGTTCAAACATTAACCTCAGAAATGAAAGTTGCAGTTTAGTGTTTATTTATGGAGGCTCCTTAACTGCTTTGGACCTCAGCGTCTCATTCTATATTGGGTATGAAAGACTGCTTAATTTTGCTCAGAGGCATCGTTATCATGCTTGAGGTTGTCTGACAACTGGAACTGTACAAAAAAGGAGCAACAGTTTTACTTCCCTTCTAAAGGCAACCACATTAAGAATTGTTATGCCCTTAGCCAGGTTTGTATTAGAGACTAGCCTAGACCATGGAGGATGTCATTAACCTCAGAACATGCATTACTGCAGGACAATATAACGTAAATTATCATTGCATGCAGTCTGAGCTAAGTATTGGAAATTTACCTACTAGTTGTGGTATTAATAAATATCTCAGTACAATACAGAGAGTGAGTGTATAAGAATGACTTTAAATCTTTCTTGAAAATTTTATATTAAATGTTTTGAGGTCAAATGGAAGGTTACTGTAACTTTTTATTGTACAAGAGTAATGTACTTTTTGGAACAGTTGTAAGCTATTTTCCAGTCTTTGCAGATTGCCTACATTCCCCTTGAGGTATTTATGCAGAGATGGAAGGTAGCTTAACAGAGAATATATGTATATACCTGTAACAATAAACCTTAAACAAGGACCTACAGGAATGTCGGTACCATGCACATCAAATAATATGTTGGCCATGTTTGTAATACAAATTAGCTGCTTGTTGTGCTCTGAATCACCCAAGAAGATAATTCTATATAACCACATGGAGTGAAAATACACAAAATATCCTACTGTTCTAAGTAATTTTGGTTGAGCAGACTTTTACATTTCTTAATATAAAGCAACCAGAGCTAAGATTTCATTGCATGACTTTTATTTGTTTTCTATAACTGGATCTTCTTTTTGCAGACCAAGAAGTTTTGTCTGAGATACATTAGTGTGACTGTTGTACCTAATTGCTAACTCCATTTCGCACTTATGCTTTCTTTTAAACTTAATAAAGTTGATAGTCTATTGCTTCAAAGCAAATTTGGACTTTTGGAATGTGTTATTGACAGTGTCTCTTAATTGCTGATGTCACTTTTCTGATACAAGTACACTAGTATCATGTGCAAAGAGCACATCTGTTGGCTCCTTACTAAAATTAAATGTAAATAGGTGTTAAAACATAACATTGGCTCACACATAGATACTTGAGACAACTTTCATAATAGCACTAGATTTCAAATCATATGTAATTTATTGTGGTTTCCTGGATGTTAAGAAATATATATATTAGTTAGTAGAGATCTCATTTAAACCGTAAAATACTAACTATTGAGGAAGAGGTTGTCCAATACCATAGCTAACTCACAGAATGTTTGTACTGGTAGTTCTATTTTATCCAAGGCTTTTACTAATTCAAAAGCATGTATGTATATCTATATGTCATATTATAAACATGTCTTTATCAACCGGTGTTTTCCCTGACCCACTGAAAATAGTGAAGGTTAAACCCTTATATAAGAAAGGTAGTGTGCATGAAGTTTCTAATTATGGACCAGTCTCACTTCTCTCAATATTCTCCAAAATATTTGAAAAGGCAATGCACTAAAGACTGATTGCTTTTCTGACAAAACACAGCATAATCTCGAAAAATCAGCATGGCTTTTGAAAAGAAAATCCATGATAACAGCACTAACAAATTTTGTAAAACGTGTATATGAATCTGTAGATAAGAAGGAGAAAAATGTTGGTTTATTTTTGGATCTTTCAAAAGCATTCATTACAGTAGATCACCATATTCTGTTAAGAAAGTTAAGTTCAGTAGGAATAAGAGGTGTAGCCTATGAATGGTTCAAATCCTACTTAACACACGGTCAACAGGTTCTAGAAATTACAAAAGTAGATGAAAAAACAAATGATTTTCATACCTCACAATCCCTCAAAAGATATATAACATATGGTGTTCCGCAGGGATCAATTCTCTGACCAGTACTTTTTCTGATAAACATAAATGATGTAGAGTGTTTTATCAAGAATTGTAATTTAACTTCATTTGCTGATTATACTAGTATTTTTCTAACCGGGCCAAATTTCTATTCTCTAGCTGATAATATAAAACTGGTAACAAAGCAACTAATCAAGTGGTTTGAAGCAAACAGATAAGTAATAAATGCAGAAAAGACAGTGGCTATTTCTTTTCAAAATATACATGGTATCCAAAGTAGTGGCCCTAATATAATACTAAATGAAAAATATATTGGTTACTCTGAAATCACAAATCTCCTTGGTCTATATCTAGACAACAACTTGAAGTGGAATATTCACATTAACGAAATTTCTAAAAAGCTTAGCAAATTGTGTCTTCCCCTGTTTATACTATCTAAGGTAATGAATAGAGAAGCACTTTTATCCCTGTACTATGCATACCTCCACTGTATCATTTCTTATGGTATAATACTATGGGGGAACTGCGAAAAAGCGATTACCATATTTAGATTACAAAGGAGAGCTATACGTACCATACTAAAGGTAAACAAAAGAACTAGTTGCAGAACACTTTTTCAAGAATTAAAAATATTGCCTCTACCTTGCTTGTATATCCAAGATATAGTAACTTTTGTTAAATTAAATATTCATTTATACTCCACTAATACATAAACACATAATCATGATACTCGAAGAAAAGAGCAAATAAGTATAATCCCCCATAACACCAGTTTGTTTGGTAAAAACTTTATATTGTGACTTTGTGGGTTCGTGAAATGATAAAACGAGGTTACAAAACACAAAAACTACACTTTATTTTCCTCGAAATACACTGTTCACCATTACAAAATTGCTAGAACCTGAAAACTGTTTATTTTTCCAACTCTACATTCAACTGTCTGTCGCTACCGGCTTCAGCTTCGCGAGTCTACCGCCAGGGCGACACTGCTCCCTCCTCAAGGCTGGTCGTCCCGAACAGCGCCTTCGTAGCGGGCCAGGCGATCCAGGTGTACCGCCAACATCTTTCCTCGGGGCACCTTCTGGATGCGGTAGACCACGTCGTTAATCCTCTTCACCACACGGGGTACGGTCCTTGCCATGGCTGCTGAGGCTTCGGGCAGCGTCCCTTGGTCCGGGTCGCGCGGTACAACCAGACCAGGTCACCTTGCTGGAACCCTTGGCTGTTGGCTTGCCTGTCGTATCGGGTTTTCATGCGGTCGCTCGCCTTCTGGATGTTCTGGCGAGCCATCTCGTGCATGTCGTGGAGGTGGTCCACCAGGTTCTCCACATCCCTCAAGAGTGGCCCCCAAGTCTGCGTCCGCCAGCTGCTCCCTCCTCAGGCCTGCGCTATCCCAGCCATCCGCAGGCACTGCCGTAACTACTCGAACTGCTGCGGCACGCTCCTTCCCCTCCACTCTTGTGTATTGGCCGCACTCTTCTGGACAGGGTCTTCGGGACATAGCGTCCGCGTTACCGTGGCTCTTCCCTCTGCGATGTTCCGAGGTGAAGTCGCACTCCTGCTGACTCTGGACCCCACCTGCTGTCTGGCCGTCCGGTCGCGCCGTCACTATCACTTCGCTCCTCGCGGGGACAACCACGTCTTCGCTCAAGACGACCCTGCCAATTCCAAGGCGCTCTTCTGGTTGACGGAGTATAACCTCCTCTCCGTTGAGCCTCAGGACCTTCCTGCCGACGTCGACCGTCGCCTCGTGGCTCCTGAGGGCATCCAGTCCCAGAATCACCTACTCAGCCACCTTCGCGACGAACACCCACAGACGCATGGCACTTCGTCCCAAGTTCAGCTCCAGTAGGGCCTCCATCTCCACAGGCATGGTGTCGCCCGATGCTGTCACAAGCTCGTATGGTCGGCTCGGCTTCCTCGTCGGCAAACCCTTCGCCACGTCAGGTCTCAGGTCTGATGATGGTCATGGCCGCCCCGGTGTCCACCAGCACGCGGCACGGCTTTCCTCTTACCCAGCCGTCCGCGATGAGGTTGTCATCCATCCGCCGGCTGATGGCGCGGATTGTCCCTCGAGGGGATGGTGGTAATGGCGCCGACGTGCCCCTCTCCACGACGGCCCTTACTCGTTTTCCGGCTGCTCTTCCTGGTGTGGGCAGTCTCTCCGCAGGTATCCGGGCTGTCCACACCCCCAACACAGGCCACTAGGTGTTCGCCGGCGTCCCTCAGCTGGTCTTCTGTCTCCGGCGTAGCGGACACTCCTCGTTCTCGACGTCGGGAAAGATGCTACCTTGGCCGCCTCCATCCTTAATGCCGCTGTCAGCGCCTCGTGGATGGTTTTATAATCGCCGAGCGTTAGGCGCTGACGAATATCCGTGTCCCGTACCCCGTCGACAAAGTTGTAGGCGGCTTCCCGGGATACGAACTCCAGTGGCAGGTCAACCAAGGCCTTGCTAGCTAGCTGCTCGATCGCTATGGCGAACTCCTGCAGCGTCTCCCCCGGCTGCTGCGACATTGCCTTTAGCTGCGGCTAAGCGGTGGTTCCCGAAGCGATTCTCCAGGGCCTCCCAGATGTCCTTGGGCGCCGCCGTCGTCTGCACCGCGTTTAGGATTCCCGCGGCCCGTCCCTGGAGGCTGGCTATTAACTGTGTGGCCTCCTCCTCCGGTGACCATCTGTTGTGCCTGGCCACTGTGTCGAACTGGCGGCGGAAGACCTCGAATGTTGACGCGCCGTCATATTTCGGAGGTTTGACGCGCGCCGATGTTGTGTCGCGTCCCGGTGCGTCAGCCTTTATATCCTTCAGTCTCCTGCCGACGACGTCCTCCACCATGGCGTTCAGGGACTTGACGCTGCTGTCGGCCTTTCCCTCCAGGTTGTTTACGCGGTTCGCGAGGTCTTCGACGTCTTCAACCATGGCGTTCTGGGACTTAGCATTATTGTCGGCCTTTTTCTCTAGATCATTGAAGCGGTTCGCCAGGTCCTCGACGCGCCCGTCCACTTGGCCCTTCCGCTTGCCCAGCTCCGTCACGTCATCCCTCACGCCGGCCAACTGTTCCTCAAATTTGGCGGCGAGGACCTCGTTCGCCTCCTTCATTTCCGTGGCCAGACTGTCGTTCGCTGCCTTCATTTCTGTGGTCAATTCGGTCTTTATTTCTTTCAACTCTGCGGCCAGGTTGTTATTTGCCGCTTCTGTTTTTGTTGTTAGCTCGTTCATCTTCGCGGCCAAGTTGTTATTTGCCGCTTCCGACTTCGCTGTTAATTCGTTTATCTTCTGCAAAAGCGTTTCCAATGCCGATTCCATGGCCATATTGTTCGGTGATGTTGTTATCCCATTCCTGACACCAGTTGTGACTTTGTGAGTTCGTGAAATGATAAAACGAGGTTACAAAACACAAAACTACACTTTATTCTCCTCGAAATACACTGTTCACCATTACAAAATTGCTAGAACCTTAAAACTGTTTATTTTTCCAACTCTACATTCAACTGTCTGTCGCTACCGGTAACGATTGGTTCCGAAGCTTTCCGAATCTCCACCGGCTTCGGCTTCGGCTTCGCGAGTCTACCGCCAGGGCGACAATATACACTGGAGTTTGCCTTTATAACGGCCTACCTGAACACCTAAAGAGCATATCTGCACTTCCTAAATGTAAATGCTGTGTAAAAAAGTTCCTGTTAGAACATTGTTTTTATAGAATGGGTGAAATTTTTGAATATGTCAACTATAGATAAATTATTATTATATTGTACATACAGTTTCTGAATTTTCATTTCTAAACTTGTGTATATGTTTATTGTATAATTTTTAGTTATAAGTACTTGACGTGTCCTATATCATGTACTATGATCAAAAGGATGAATAAATACTACTCTACTACTCTACACTAAAACCGAACTAGGATGATAGGAGAATATTGTTTAGCTCCATGTATGCTTTAACCATTGTATACTTCATTATTTTAGAAAATCTGGTTTTAATATCACTGACAAATGAACATGAATCCTATATGGCTAAGAGTCTTTATGCTCTAGTAAAATGAAGGGTGAATCACTTAAAACTTGCACATCGGTCCAATATTTCTGAAATGGAGGCTGCTATTGGTATGCAATTTTCACAGTGTTTGGTAGTTAGGGGCTCATAGTTTTAGCCTATTAATAGATTTTAATAACACTTAGGTGTATTTTTATAGCAAACATACACTTTTTAAAATAGAACAATGCCTAATGACATAAAAAATTCAAAAGTATGGTAAATTAGAATGTTAGTGACGTTTTCCACAGAATTGTAGTACCAATATTTCATGAAATATCCATTTTGTAACTTTTACTCAGCGACAATTATGTGTTCCATTGAACCAGATTAGTCGCTAGATACGATTTTGTTATGATTTGTTTACAGATATTTGCAGTTCATTTGTACATTGCCACCTTCTAGTCAGTGATAGTTCAAGCAGTAGGTTGTGAATGATGATAGGATTTACCAATGCAGAAAAAGCTGAGATGCTCATGGGGTATGGAGGGATTAGAAGAATGCAGTACGTTCTTGTATGGTGTCTTGTTTTTCATTCCAAAGGGCCCATCTGTTAAGCTCTGAATGAGGTCCAGCCTTATGGTGTATAGGGAAAGATATCCCAAAATACGTCAACCATCTCTGCATTTATCAACCTCTTCAAACTGTTACATGAAAGTGCTAGTGTAACACCAGGAAAACATAAGAGAAACAAACAGGAGACTGGAGATGTAGGAGAAATGAATGTTTTGGCTGTTGTTGCAGTAGATTCACAAGTAAGTGCCCACACAATCACACATGGGATTGGAATGAGTCAGGTAAGTGTACTTCACATTCTCCATCAACCTAGGTTCCATTCCTTTCACATCTCTATCAAGAGCTGCATGGAAACATATTTGAGAATCATGTTAACTTTTATACATGGGCGGTAGGACATGATACTCCAGATTCATCATGTATTTTGTTTAGTGATGAAGCAACATTTACTAATCATTGCCATGTAAAGCGGTTGGACATGATACTCCAGATTCATCATGTATTTTGTTTAGTGATGAAGCAACATTTACTAATCATGGCCATGTAAATCACAGAAACATACAATCGATATGTTGACAATCCCTGTTGACTTCATCAGGTGGAACCACAGCATCCATGGAGATTTAACTTGTGTGGGATAGTGAACAATCAGCTCATAGGTCCTTTTGTCATAGGAGGAACATAAATTTGCACAAGTATCTCAGCCTCCTAACATACCATCTTCCACAGATGCAAGAATATCTCTGCAGACTTGGAGGAACCTGCAGTTTCAGCATGATGTCTGTCCAGCCCATAGTACATGAATTACTACAGCTGGTCTTTCACGGATTGTTTCCAGTTGATGGATTTGATAATGGGGACCTGTACCTTGGCCGGCCCAGTCACTGGATTTGACTGCGTTAGGCATTTTTCTTTGGGAAAAACTGAAAGACACTGTCTACAAGGACATATACACTGTACCACATGATATGAAATAATGTATTACTGATACCTTCTCTGAAATTTCTGTTGAAATGCTTGAAGATATGACAAAGTCTTAGCACAGGAGACTGGAAGCTTATATTCAAGCGGCAGGTGGTCATTTACAACAAGGGTTTTGAAGGTCAAAATTCTCTTTACTTGGGCAGGATCCACAGAAGCAGACCCTTTCTTTTTCTTTAGTTAACACTACCACAGATTGTACAAGTGCTAATAGGTTCAGTTCAAAGTTTGTCTTGGTTGTGAAAAGTGGTGGTTTTAAGTGGCTTTGGTCATCTCTAAGTTCATTTTCTGTGCAATCAAGAAATATTGACATGTTTGCATAAATTTGCTCAACAATTTCTGTTATGTATGCGTACAGTTTACTATAAATTTTTTTGACAGAAACCTTGAAAGGAACATATTTCAGTTACTTTGACTGTCATGTTGTCCTTATGTGTGCTCTATAACTTGTTACTCCAATCTTATTAAGTGGATGAATGGTGAGAAAAGTCACACAATGCCTTTCCTAGTACCAGTGGTCAGGCATGAACCAACTAGCCATACAAAAGACTATTTCTGCCAAAAATCATTGGAGGACATTAAAAATGAATTTAACCCAAAATTGAGCATACTTATCTTCCATCTGCAATGAGACCTGTTCCGTATGGACCTGTACTCCCAGTTTCCAGGCTATCTTGACATATAGAAGAAACTGCTTCAGTATATAAGCAAGGAGATAAACACATCCCTTCCACTTCCTTCACAACTATAATAAACTCCTCCTGATCAGTCAGTCTAGACTATACGATTAAGTGAGAGATACGAATCTCATGCAACAGAAATCTGAGTTGCTGGGATCACACCTGCAACAGTGGAATTTACTAGCTCCCAATATCAGATTCATGACCAGTGTTTCAGTTACTGCATAGACATATATGATTTAATAAATAAGCTAGGATTTCAACACATCCCTGAAGAATGGAGTCTATTTATTTACTCTTCTAAGCTAAGTCTATAAGCAGTGTTGCTCCATAATGCAAACTACCAGTGGCACACTCGGTAAAAATGAAGGAAACGTATGAATGCCTGTCCAGTCCATTAGGTATGATTAATTACAAGTATGTCTGTCATGAATGTGCAGATTTGAAGGTCATTGCAGTTTAATTAGGACTACTAGGGGGATCTATCAAGTACAGAGGTATTTGTTAGATGTGGCATATGATGTAATGTTGCGCATTAGTTTGTGGTCAAGTCCTCTTGTTTATTTGGAAGAAAAGGGGTGTCAGGTTAATCATCTGCCATCTAACCCACTAGCTTTATTAGTAATTTGCTGGTGAAAGCAGACATCTTACCCCTGTCATTGATTTGCATGATGTCATTCGCACAAATCTGAGCAAGGTTATGTGCCTCATCTATAAAATACATCTGTTTTGTTGCTTTCTATGCTTGTCAGATAGTAGGGACACTGTATGGCACTACATTGTAAAAGAATGACCTTTAAGAGAAATTCACACATAGCCCAATGTCAAGTATGTTTGATTAGTAAACCCAAATAAAGTAATACTACCTCCTCCATAGACCTAATGAAGAACTTCATTAACGCTATGTACAGAAATGGGAAAGCACTTTCATACCTCAGAAGCCAGTTTTCAGAACTCAATGATGCTAAAGTAAAAGCATGAATATTCATTGCTCCCCCAATTAGTGTTTTGAAAGATGAAAACTTTGAAAAAAAGTTAAGTTCTAACGAACTAGGAGCATGGAAAGCCTTTCGGAAGTGGCGAAAGGATTCCTTGGAAACAATAAGGCAGAAAATTACTGACATAGTTCAAGAACTGGACATTTACCAAGAGCTAGGATGTCCTTCAGATTTCACTTTCTTCATTCACATTTGGATTTTTTCACCGAGAACTTGGATGCTTAGGTAAAGAACAAGCTGAAAGATCCTATCTGGATATTTAGGAGATGGAGCACAGAGACCAGGGTAGATGGTAGGTATCCCAGCATGATGGGTGACTATTGCCAGTTTTTAATTAGAATAAGTGACACAACATCCGTGTCCTCAGCGAACCCTCGTCGAATAATGCTTGAAGACAGGCCTCTCCATTATTAAAATAAAAGGACAACTCCAATTTATTGATTTGTCAAGCCATTTCCTGATATTGAACAATGTGCCTACTGAACGAATCTTAAATATTCAAAGATCACACAGGACAAACACCCTTCACTTCTAACAGTACATTAGGTACTTCTGCAAGCCTACTTTCATAAACATGAACTGAGAGGAAACGTGGTCAGTAATTTTCAAAACTAACCTGTCCTAATTGCATCCACATGTCTTTCTACATCAGTGTTAGATTCTGAAGCATTTTTGCAGAGGTTGGCTACAAGTGTTAGATATCTTTCTTATGTTGGTTGCAATGCAAAAACCTGCAGGTGCTGGTCTGCTTGTGCATGGCTATACCTACACCTTAGGGCTTAGAATATATTCTCTCATCACACAAAAGAAAGTTTCTCCACAAATTTTATCAGGTTACTCATTACCTCATTACATAAAGGTAAAATTTCAGTGCAGGATATGCTGCTCTAAGAAATGACAACAATTGCAGCAATTCCAATTAATGGAAAGAATTATTTTTGTTGAATGTCTCTATGTTTTTATAATAAAAATGGTGATGATAATGATAATCATTTTATTGTCATTAACCTTTAGACAATGTCAAGAAGATACAGTACAAATTATTACACTATAATACAGAGTATGTACAAAGTTAAGCTTAATAGCAATGAATGTCGAAGAATAACATAAAGATTACAATACAGAATGTTTCTATTCAATTATACAGAATGTACAAGAGCAAGTACAGTATTGTACAAAGTCAAAGTTATGATCTGTACTGTAGAGGTGCCTCAAAAGTTCTCACTATATACATGTGCAGAGTAACATAGATAAATGAATCAGTCATCAAGTGGTTATACTGAGGAGGCTTACATCTCAAAGTACTCCTGTAATGAATAAAAAGGTGTGGCAGTAAGCCAGTCATACAATTTCTGCCTGAATGCTGTTGCATGACTATGTTTTAGTGTTATTGTTATTTTACATTTTAGAGCGTAGCACTTCAAAGCTTTTCTGAGTTGTCATCAGTCTCCAATATGGAATATCTATATCTTGACAAGATCTACTCATATAGGTGTGTACATCTAGTCTATTTTGTAGCTCTGGTAAGCGGTTCTTTATATATAACAGTACGGTATATATACCTATATATATTTATTTATATTGTGACTTTGTGAGTTCGTGAAATTAAAAGTCCAATTACACAAACTCAAAACGTTCTTTATTTCCACTGAATTACAGTTGAAGCACTAGCCGATTACACAGAATTACGTAGCGCACACAATTACATTTCGCCAGTTCGTCTGTCACAGGTCCACTCTACACTCACAATTACGTACAATTCCTCTGACACACGTACACAGTCTTCCAGTCCGTTCACTAGCACGGCGCTCCTCACGCTGCTCGCCAAGAACTGACTGACTCGTCCACTGCAGGCCTTATATAGGGAAGATCGCCGTTTCTGAAAGTCTCGCGGTTCAGTGAATCTTCCCAACTGTTCCAGACGTCAGGGAGGGGGAAACAGATGGCTAATGATGTTTTTGCAACCATCCCCTCTTTAGCGCTACAAGATAAATGGGTAGGCGTGGTCTGAATGCCTCCTGTAGCCTACCTGGCTGCTAGCTGGTCGGTCCTTCCGATAATTAGGTGACACTTCTCCTTCCTCAAAGCTGGTCGTACTGAACAGCACCATCGTAGCGGGCCAGGCGATCCAGGTGTACCACCATCTTTCTTAGGCGCACTTTCTGGATGTGGTAGACCACGTCGTTAATTCTCTTCACCACACGGTACGGTCTTTGCCATACCTTGGCTGAAGATGCGCTGGTATCGTCTCAGCAGTTGTCGAACTTTCTCCAGCTGCTCTGCGGTTAGGTTGTCGGCTGCCCTCTCCAGTAGGCCTTCTAGCCGGGGCCCCAGGTGTTGCGTCGGCACCGGTTCCTGTGTCTTGTCGATTGCTGTTACGCTTACAACGGGATCGCACGTTCCCAACTCCTTACGGCCAGGACGTCGTGATCGGTGTCCGTTGGATTTAGCAGTCTCACTGGCACCTGCTCTCGGCACGGCAGCAATGCCCTGTCCGTGTACAGGCGTCTTCTGGTCCAGCATCATGTTCCTGGTTCTTTGGTCTTCCAGTCGCGCCGTCACCACCACCTCGTTCCTGGCGGGGACAACCACGTTCTCGTTCAAGATGACCCTGCAGATTCCAAGGCGCTCTTCGGGTTCACGGAGTATAACCTGTTCTCCATTGAGCCGCAGGACCTTCCTGCCGACGTCGACCGTCTCCTCGTGGCTCCTGAGGGCATCCAGTCCCAGAATCACCTCAGCCACCTTCGCGACGAACACCCACAGACACACGGCACTCCGTCCCAAGGTCAACTTCAGCAGAGCCTCCTTCTCCACAGGCAAGATGTCCCCTGATGCCGTCATCAGCTGGTATGGTCGGCTCGGCTTCCTGGATGGCTAACCCTTGGCTATGTCGGGTCTGATGATGGTCACGGCTGCCCCGGTGTCCACCAGCAATCGGCACGGTTTCCCTCTCACCCATCCATCCGCGATGATGCTGTCATCCATCCGCCGGCTGACGGCGTGCAGTGTCACTCGAGAGGATGGTGGTGATGGCGCCGACGTGACCCTCGCCACGGCGGCCCTTCCTCTTTCTTCCGGCTGCTCTCCCTGGTGTGGGCAGTCTCTCTCCAGATGTCCCGGCATTCCACATGCCCAACACAGGCTACTAGGTCTTCGCCGGCGTCCCTCTGCTGGTCTTCCGTCCCCTGTGTAGCGCACACTCCTCGTCCGCGACGTTGGGGTTGCCGTCACCTTGGCCGCCTCCATCCTCAATGGCCTCGTGGATGGTTGTGTAGTCGCCGAGCATTAGGCGTTGACGTGTTTCGGTGTCTCGTACCCCGTCGACAAAGGCGTAGGCGGCTTCCCGGGATACGAACTCCGGTGGGAGGTCAACCAAGGCCTTGCTAGCCAGCTCCTCAATCGCCAGGGTGGACTCCTGCAACGTCTCCCCTGGCTGTTGCAACCTTGTCTTCAGCTGACTGCGGTAGGCTGCGGATAGGCGGTGGTTCCCGAAACGATTCTCCAGGGCCTCCCAGATATCCTTGGGCGCCGCCGTTATCTGTACTGCGTTCAAGACTTCCGCGGCCCGTCCCTGGAAGCTGGCTATTGTGACTTTGTGGGTTCGTGAAATGAAAAGTCCAATTGCACCACTCAGAAATGTTCTTTATTTCCACCGACTTACAGTTAAACTCTTGCCAATTACACAGAATTACGTAATGCACACAATTACGATTCACCAGTTCGTTACAATTTCACTTGCACTCGTAATTACGTACAATCCTCCGATGCACTCCACACAGTCTTCTCGTCGTACACTAGCACTGCATTCTTACGCCAAGAACTGACTGACTCCTCTTGCCCGTCGTGTTGCTTATATAGGGTCAGCGAGCCGATCTGGAAGGTTCTAGATTAGATGATATATCCCGTAAGTTCAAGAACACAGGTGGAACAGAAAGAGATGGCGCAGTGATGTTTTTTTTCCCAGCCACCCCTTGTTACCGCTATAAGACAAAAGAGGGGGCGTGGCTAACGCCGACCGTCTCCTGCTTGCCCGCTCTATAGGGTGTTCCGACGTTTGGGTGACACTGCTCCCTCCTCAAAGCTGGTCGTCCCGAACAGCACCATCGTAGCGTGCCAGGCGATCCAGGTGTAACACCAACATCTTCCCTCGGGGAACCTTCTGGATGCGGTAGACCACCTCGTTAATCCTCTTCACCACCCGGTACGGTCCTTGCCATGGCTGCTGAAGCTTGGGGCAGCGTCCCATTGGCCCGGGTAGGACGGTACAACCAGACCAGGTCACCTTGCTGGAAGCCTTGGCTGTTGGCTTGCCTGTTATACCTGGTCTTCATGCGGTCGCTCGCCTTCTGGATGTTCTGGCGAGCCATCTCGTGCATGTCGTGGAGATGGTCCACCAAGTTCTTCACATACTCGGTCGCTGGCTGTTTCGCTTCCGGAGGGCTTCCAAAAGCCAGGTCACAAGGGAGGCGTAACTCTCGGCCGAACATTAAGCTGGCTGGCGTCATCCCAGTTGTGTCGTGTGTAGACGAGCGGTAGGCCAGCAAGAACAGTGGCACCTTGACGTCCCAGTCTCGCTGATGGCTGGCCACGACCTTCCTCAGCTGTTCTTCTAAGGTCTTGATGTACCTTTGGACCATGCCATCCGATTTGGGATGTAGAGGCGTAGTGCGAGTCTTGTTCACCCCAAGCCTTTGTAGTGCCTCCTTCATTAGGTTGGACTCAAAGTTGGTACCCTGGTCACTGTGTAGTTCTAACGGCACCCCAAATCGACAGAACACTTGCTCCACGAGGCAGTCTGTGATTGTCTTTGCCTCCTGGTTTGGGATGGCATACACCTCCGGCCACTTGGTGAAGTAGCCCAGGACCACCATTAGGTACTTGTTGCCTCGGTGGGAAACTGGGAACGGTCCAGCAATGTCAACGGTGGGCCGTTCGAATGGCGCTCCGACGTTGTACTGCTGCATGCGACCCCGGCTCCTAATCTGGGGGCCGCGACTCGCCGCGCACACATGACACTGACGGCACCATCTCTCAGCATCTGCTCGGAGTCTCAGCCAGTAGTAGCGCTGCCGTAGTTTGTCAGTCGTTCGGTTTGCTCCCAGGTGTCCTCCCGAAGTACCGGCGTGCACTTCCTCCAAGACTTCCGGGATCTTACTCCGGGGAAGTACCAACTGTTCTCTCTGCGTCTTCCCATCGGGTGACTCCCATACCCGGAAGAGCACGCCCTCTCTGGTCTTCAACGAGTCCCATTGGGCCCAGTACGACTTGTAGGTGGCGCTCCTCGGTGCGATGTCCTCCCAGGTTGGTCTTGTCCCTGCCTCCACTTCCATCAAGAGTGGCCCCAAGTCTGCGTCCGCCAGCTGCTCCCTCCTCAGGCCTGCGCTAACCCAGCCATCCGCAGGCACTGCCGTGACTACTCGGACTGCTGTGGCACGCTCCTTCTCCTCCACTCTTGTACACTGTCCGCACTCTTCTGGACAGGGTCTTCGAGACATGGCGTCAGCGTTACCGTGGCTCTTCCCTCTACGATGTTCCGAGGTGAAGTCGTACTCCTGCAGCCTCTGGACCCAACGTGCTGTCTGGCCTTCCAGGTTCTTAAAGTTCAATAGCCAGGTTAGGGCGGAATGGTCAGTCCTCAGGCAAAAAAGTAATATACTTTTTGGAACATTTGTAAGATATTTGGTAGTCTGTGCATATTGCCTGCATTTGTCTTGCAGTATTCATGCAGAGCAGGAAGGTAGCTTATACCGCTCACAAAAGTTAAACACATGTGAATGCTGGCCAATGCTCAAGCGGAGCACTGTTGCCAAGCATAGTGGGTTTACCAGGAGAGCTTCTGCACATATTTCGGTTTACACGCCAACAAAGGCTCTATTTTTCCCATAATTAAACAACACATTAAATATTCCTAAAACATTAAAATCTTACTTTGACACACGTCACAGCAGTGAAACAGCAAGCATTTTCCAATCAAATAACTGACTTTCCAACTTTGTGGGTCTTTCCTGGAGTTTGAAACACAGGCATGCACCTTTTTTCTCAGGATGAAGTTGCTTCACTACAAATTAGTGACACTATGTGTAAACTACCTAGACCACAAGCTTCTATAGTTAATTGCTGGGTTTTTTAAAGATTTACTCCTGCTGCTCTGTATTGGACAGCTTTCATCAAAACTTGTTCATATTAAATATAAGTCTTCCGCTCTGAGAATAATCACTTCACATTAGATGACTGAAGAATTACTTGTTCCAGCTTCGAGGGACATATTCACGCATTCAGATCACAATCACTCTAGAAAATATATGTGTATAATAACAGTTTCATGTAACATTAGCAACATTTCAGCTCAAATTCGACTTACAATTTAACCATGCCAGTTACTGTAAAAAAATAACAAACCTCTACTCTGAAGGCAAACTGAACATTAACCCAGTCTGTTTCAAACTGCATGCACAAGTGTACTACACAAATAAAAATATTTGTAACAGAATCTCTACTTAACTTAAGAAGTTGATAATTCCTTCTTCTTTATAAAAGATAGATTTCGAAGGCACATCGCCTTCGTCTTCAGTTTATTAACCAAACTCCGTGTACTGTTTGTTTATGCTTCTCTGTGTTGAATGAAAGAAAATGAAATGAAATGTGGAGTGTGTAACGCCCGCTTTTACTACATACGGTGCTGCAGGCGGTGACACGGATGGTACATTAAATGAATATGGAGCACCGGTGGAATGAGATGGCGGGGGAAACCGGAGGTCTTGGGGTAAACCTGCCCCAGCGCAGTGTTGTCCACCACAAATCTCACTTTGCGGTCGCCTGGGATCGAACCCGGGCCACCTTGGTGAGAGCCAAGCGGTCTAACCACTAAGCCATGGCGCGGCCTGAATGAAAGGATGTTGGTTGGGTAACCATAAACATATGAAAGATAAGATATGCATCGCTCGTGTTCTGAGTATTGTAGAGATTGTGTTTTTGTACAGTCATGATCACAAAAAAAATTGTTTCTAGTGAGATTGGCATCTGTCATTTAGAAATATTAATAACCGAGTATAATTAATGAGAATGTTAGTTCAGGTGCTTGAGATGCGTGTACTACATTCGGTAGCGCTGGTAGGAGGCGCAAGCTTAGGATCTGCTGGAGTCTACAGAACGGCAGGCCTCCATATACCTTTAACTTTTACGAAGATAATAACAGAGAATATATGTATTCACCAGTAACATTAAAACTTAAAAAAGGATACGTGTATAGATAGTCAACTTGAACAATTTTATGCCACGGCCGGCATTTGAGCCACGGATCTCCTAATTTCCATCCAGTAGCTCTAACCCATTGAGCTACTATGCCTACCATTAAATTCTCCAATTGACTCATATATTTCCCTGGTAAACCACTAGGGGCTGTCGCATCCGAGATGCCGTGTTGACTTACTATTTTAAGCTTTTAAGTCCTAGGCTTTATCTTTTTTTATTGCAAGTTACGTCCTCCGTTTGTCTCATCGGACGATGAATGACGTGGGTGAAATGATGCTCAAATGAGTCCAGGGTCCACAGAGCTTAGAGCTACCCGACATTTGTCTGTAAGGATAAGGGAAAACCTTAGAAAACCTTATCCAGGTAACTCACGCTAACTGAGATTTGAACTCGGGACCTGTTGAATGTGAGGCAGATACGCTACCATCTACGCTACCGAGGCGGGCTCATCAACTCATCATTTTTAGTTAATTGATGGAAATTTATCATTTCTTCATGCTAGCCGTATAGTTTTTCATGTTGACTCTTTCTGTCCCAAACCTTATCCATCAATTAACTTAAAGGATACATGCAGTAGAAATAATAACTATGGCCCATTTTGTAATAGAGTTGTTTGCTTTAAACTAAATTAGCTATAAAGGTAATTCTATATAACAACAGGAAGTGAAACTACATAAAATATGCTGGTATGCATTTTGGTTAAGTAGATTGTTAAGATATCCTAATACAAAGTAATTAGAGTTAAGCTTTAATATCATGACCTTCGAATAGTTATAAATAAAGCATAGAGGCTCACCAGTTTTTCTTGTTTTTTTTTTAATATCTCTGACAAAAGAGAATGTGTGATATATGACTAAGAGTCTTTCTGCTGTGGTAAGATATATTCGGTACTTATGTCATCCCAAACATAACATTCTTGTTTTTAAAGAGGTAATAATCTTTCTCGTCTCTCTGGGAGTTGTAAAATTAATTTCAAATATAAAGTTAATTTTCAGATATTCCTTTATAGAGTTTTAAGTTAAGTTTAGTTTAGGTAATTCTGTTTGTTTGGCTTTTTGCCACATTAAGGAAATGTTTTAAAGGTATAAGTCAGTAATTACTGACTTATTAGTTTCCGATGATTAATGGATCAGTAATACTACTTGCAGTGATTGTCCATTTTTAAGTTTATAGTTTATTTCACATGTTTTAACTTAGTTATGGGATTCATCAATAGCTACTGAGTCGTTCTTTTCCTTTTGATTCATTTTTCTCTTATTTCTCTTTTAGTTTATAACTCTACTACTTTTTGTAGTGTGCTTTAATGTTATGGTTATTGCAATATAGTTGAAAATGTATTCTATTTGTACAGGACTTCCATAAACTTGAAGTAATCCAAGGTCTGCCTTGTGATAAATGTATTTATCTCGGTGAAAATAGCTTAAAATGTTAATAGTATATATTTTAGAAGTTCATCAAATTTGTCATTTACTTGAGTCTAGGTGCAGACATGAGCCATTATGTCATATTTTAGCATTAATTTAAATTATTGATATGCTGATCACTGACTATTCATGCTGTAATCTTTTTATTTCTGTCTTGCTCACAAATGCTGTTGTTAGAAGTTGCTTGGGTTCCCTCATAGCGAGAGAGCTGAAGCATATTGACCGAATAGATGACATTAGGGTTGGAGCATGGGCGAAACAACTGGGATGAATGAATGATGGGGCAATTCATGGAATTTTAGTTTCTAGCACATTTAATTTGTGAATGGCAGGTTGCAAACGCAGTGTAATGTCAGGACCAGTTGAGTTGCTAGTTATGATTGTACCAGTGAGTATCAGAGTTGTTAAGAATCATTTGGCTGGAGCAGTTGTGTTGTTGGTATTGGGTATTGGTCTGTCAGTAGTGAATGTGTAGTAGTGCCATCAGTACAGGTTAGCGAGATATAACGGAACATTTGATTAATGTGCTCATTCTGTGTATTTGCTAATAGTATATATAAAATATACTCAGATATATCGAGAATTAACTCAAAATAGGTATGTAAGTGAAGCATATGTGTAATAAATACGACTCATCTATAAATTGATATACTCAGATATATTCAAATATAAATGGGAATTATTTTTTAAAATTGATTGTGTCAACAAATAAAAATGCTCATATACTGAAAACGTTTACACATAGTGTCCTGCCTTCAATATACATTTTCTCCATTGGATCGGCAAGTATTTAATGCAATCCTTATAGAAAGAAGAAGGACGCATACAGAGCCAGTTGCGCACAAAGTCTTCTACTCGTTCGTCATCAAACCACTGTCCTTCTAGGTCTTGTTTGAATGCTTCAAACAAATGCTAGCAGCAGGACTGTAATGAGGGTGATCCAGAGGTGTCCAATGCATTATCCCGCGTTAAAGTGGCAGTATCTGGCCTCGCATTGTCATGGAGAAGAATGGCGTTTCGGATAGGTTGCCAGCATTGCTCATTGCGATTTGCAGCTTTTGCTGAATCTAAAATGCAACAGTAATAGGCTGCATTGATTGTCCTTCATTCGTGAAGAAAATCCACCAGCAAAATGTTTGTGAAGTCCCAGAAAACGGTTACAAGCACCTTTCCAGCAAATGGGCATGTTCTGATGTCAACTGGACTTTCTTTGTCTCCTCGCTGTCACTCCTTGTTTGCTTGCTTTGTGTAATGATGCACGATGTTTGATCACCAATCACATTGCGATTCACGAAACCTCCTCCCACTTCTCTGACAAACTACCTAGCAGAATGTTGTTTGTTCCTGGTTGAGGGACGAGGAACCTACCTGGCAGACAGTTTTGTATAATGTAGTTCATCTCGGATGATTGAATACTTCCGTAACTTATTGCTAGGAAACAAACCATTTCAGATCTTTTTATGCGCCGATCTTCTTCAATAATGTCACGAATTATTGACTCGAACTACTGAGTTGATTTCTAACATTACATCACTTACATGTTTATTATTAAGGAAAATTGTTTCAGTCTTTGATTGCATATTCGGTTCTGGTAGTGTTAAATTAAAAAGTTTAACGTCACTATTTACCATACTGTGATTTGTTGCCCTCAGTGGTTGTTTTGTTACTAGAACTGGTATGTCATGTAGTACTAAACCTTCCTGCATAATTAAAATATCTCAGCAAACCTTAGAACAACAGTCACAGAATACATACTAATTGTGATATTAGTAATTGCCACATAGCAGTTTGTTGTAGTTATATCTAATACTTGGGATTGCTTTGATCTTTATCCATGACATTTTATACAGATTAGGCGATTTAATGTTGGTACAGTATCTCAGTAAGATAGCTGGAGTGATATTAGCATTGACATAAACAGACAACTGTCTGTACTTTTAGATCTTCACATGTGTTTGAGTTTCTTAAGTCTGATTCAAACAATTATTGATAGATGCAAAGAATTTGATGGCTAAATTCACTTATATTCTTTGGTCTATAAAATATGATTTTTTCTTCACAGATTTATTTCCGGAAATAACAGCAACATCCAATTCGACAGCTGTTTGAAATGGATAAGAAAGTAGAAATCAAAGAGAGTCCCCTTGAAGATGACATAGCCTCACAGAATGAGAGAGAGAGAGAGAGAGAGAGAGAGAGAGAGAGAGAGAGAGAGAGAGAGAGAGAGAGAGAGAGAGAGAGAGAGAGAGAGAGAGAGAGAGAGAGTTCACAAAGTTGTTACAACAAACACAACCATTCATGATGTCACTGATTGTGACATGATAGCCAAAACAGGAATTAAGTCAGAGACTGCTTTTATCAAAGATCTTGTCCAGCAGATTAAGAGCAAAACTGCTACATGGAGCAACAACTGTGACATAACTGGGACATCAGAAATTGAACAACTGACTTTATTTTCAGACATTGGTTCACAAAATGAGGGAGAACTTCGTCTAGACGATCCTGTAATGAATGATAAGAAATACAACAGTTATAATCAACTTTAAAATAAAATAGAAATTAAAGAAGAACCTTGGTGGCTGGAAACACAAACTTCATCAATTGGTAATAATACTAAGTTAAGTAATGTAGAAACCTGCAGAGTTAGACTGAGCAATGTTTTGTAATAATGTTCATAAATTGTGTACTATTGCAGAATATTACAATCTTTTGTGCTTAAATAAAGAGTAAACTGAAGTCACTGATTCAAAGACAACAGTCGACCCAGTCATAAACCTTTAAATATATGGCCAGGACTTATCAGCTGACCCTCAAAGCTATCAGCTCCTGGTGTTTGACCCATTTATATATACCTTGGATATCATTTTGTACAAGTTAATGAAAAAATGGCAATTGGAAATTTTATGCTTAAGAGTTTTTCCATGTTTTTGCATTTTAAATACAATACAGTATCTATGTTTAAGTATGTTCAGATATGATTGCCTTTTTGAGAACACCTGTATCCCGAAAGCCATTTGCATTTACTGCTTTATTATCATTAACCTAGGTACAAGTTGTAGTGAGGAATCTACAGATACATAACAGATGTCATGACCAAATGTGATATTGGTATAAATGAATCTAATATGTTAAACTTTTTTTCCTTACTATGTTCCTGTCTTAATTTTTCTAAGTGCTTGACCGTTTTAATCATATATTCTGATTTATTAAACATTTCTGTTTCTTGTGCTGTGTTCTCTAAAGCAAACAAGTGCTTTCTCCACTTTTTGGGTTTTGTATACATCATTCCAAGATAACATATCAAATATTTTCTCTAGAGATCTTGTAAATATCTTAGCAGGACATTTAACACTATGTAGATATTGGTGTGAAAGCTGTAAATTTGAATTTTCTTGTTACAGGATGTGGTCTTCCTCCAATAAAATCTTCAAGTTAAGACTTGATTCTTTTCAAATATAAGCGTTATGTTTACTCTAGCATTTATGTTTTAGTACATGTGTTGTGGAGCTCTTGAACTAATACAAATAGATATACTGTAGTACTTGCTCTTACCAAAATAATATGGGACAAAAATTTCCATATTGGACATGTTTCTGTCTACAAAATACAACAGATTATATTTGTATAATATTATATATTTATATGTATATACAAAACTATGGACTTCATTTGCTGTGCTGTAGATGTGCACTTATTTGCAGGTATTTTGTGCCATAAAGTACTATAATATCATACTAGCACTAACGTCATATAAGAACATATGTTGTGAGTTAAATTATGCACTTCTTGTGTTGTTATTCCTATCTTTGATTGCTTTATATGTCATTTGCTGTTTTTGCTACTTGGAGGAATGTGTGTTTGAAATTTCTGGTCGCATTAGTTTTTCTCTATGTACTTTTTTTGCACCTTAAAACTTTCAGCAACTTTGGAGAACTGGTATACAATGTCAATCCATGATTTTATTTATGTATGTGTTTGCTACTTCTTGTATCTTAATTTTGCATATCTTCATTCTGTTTCTTGTCATCTGCATCATGGATATCTGTTAGGTCCATTGGCAAAGTTAAAGTTATTTCAGTTTACAGAAGTGAATCATTTCTAATGCAGCACTTAACACTACATGTAATGTTCCACATTTTAATTAATCCTGCACATTCTATGCATTTTCTTCAGCTTCATTGAGTGCAAGGGCATACTTTTTATCATCTCATTGTTTTAAAGCACCTCATGATTGTTATAGCTTTAACTCCCTTTGTGCTAGAGCAATCCAGTTCAGTGCATCCTGACTATGCAAGAGCAAATGTTCTTTCAGGTTCTTACCGTTCTGTGGTTCATGAAACGTTTACAAAATACTGAAGGAAATAATTTCTAAGATCTTATTGACACAGCTATGGATATGGCATTATTTATGTCTGAGCTACAATAATGGTGTGCTTTTCTGTCAGATTTGAAAAATGGAGTGAGTACAATGTATATTTAATATATTTAATTAGGATTTAGCTCACAGAAATTAAATCCTGCTGCTTTTTTATCTGGCTTAGGCTAAATTCAGTAAGAGATTCCTAGTAATGTAGCATATTAGTGCCATTTGATACTCCATTAGTGTATATTTTCAGGGTTTATGTGCATATCCTTTGAACAATAATTAATTTTGAACTAATATCCATAACTGAAAGTGGCATTCAGAAAATGGAGGACATCTGACTGAAATAAATAACAGTAATTTATAAATTACTTCTCCAAAATTTTTGAATGCACTACAAATGTTAATGTGCTTTATCATTTTATGTTTTATTCAGTACAATATTATGTTATTCAGTATTCTGAACATCAATATTGTAATAAACACTATATTTTTAAGCAAATACCTTAAACTGCTAAACTTATCATCAAGTACAGAAAGAAACTAAGTGATTTTTTTTTTCAAAATCAGTTTATTCAATAATTACTAAGAACTAATTGGGTGCATTTATATATATTTACTGTACTGCAGTAAAGAATACCTTAAAACATAAAGCAGAATCTTCCAGAAATAAGTTTATAGCCAAACTTTTTTTGTCTTCCCTAAAAAGTTAAAAATAAATTTTGTAGTAGTTCCTTTCTCCACCAACCAATTCATGTGAATTGTGTGTAGTTTTAACAATGTGCAGAATATTTGCTTATAGGATCCAATTTTTTTTCTTTCTTATAGGGAGGGTATTGATCATAAATTTCAGTCATAATCAACCACTTTTGAAAATCTTTGTATTGTTTCAACATTTTATAATCTGCTTTTATCTAATATAAGATATGTAGTAAAACCTTTCCGTTTTCATATGGGCTTAAGCATTTAGTAATTGATAGTACAAGAGAGATAAAAGTAACCAGTTGAGGCTAAAGAGGATCACTTTAATCTTATATCTAAGATTCATCTTTCCATTATTAAACTTTTTAACCAATACCTATAAAGATGCTAAATCCATTTTCTGTATAGGTTTGTAATTTAAAGTCTACATTAGTATATCCTTATCTGCGCTGTAAAATGTCAAAGTTAAGTAATAGTAAAGAGATCAGCTCCTTAGTGGAATTAGGTAAAACTGGAGTAAAAGGTATAATATTTGAGAGAATCCTGAAATTTGAACATAATCGTGGCTATGGCATTGAATTTTTCAGTCTGACCTGGTCTGTCCAAATTCTTTCCTTTCATATCATTATTTCTTCCTCAAAGGAGCAGGAATGTCATACAAGAACCTCTTCACTTCTGCTTCATCAGGGAAACCATTACTTAAAGCTTCTTTCATTCGCTATTGATGGATGACAGCAAAGTCAAATGAGTGTAGTGTTTCGTGACGTTTGAAGTATATGGACATGTATATCTTTTTTGCTTACTGCCATTCCCAAAGATAACTAATACAGCTAATGACAGCAAAACTCAAAATAAATTCCGAACTTAGTACTTTTACAGTTGATTTCTACCACAAAGGAATTAAGTGCGAGCTATCCCATTTCAGCATCCAATGAACATTAACCATTATATGTATGGCAGGCTAATCCTCAGAATTAAATAAAGCATTGTTTTTCTTTTTCAGAGCTTTTTGAGACTAGGTCTTCTAGATTTCAGATTTTAACATGTAGTTTTTGTTACAAATAATTATATTTGTGTAGTATGTGATTTATTGTTTTACAGCTTTGATGTGTTGCAGCCTGTTCGATTTTGGTAGACATAAAAGATTTTACTTTGACATGGTTGTATTCCTTTGACAGAACATTTCCTCCATGACCGGCAGGGTATAACGGGGGTATCAAAAGTCATTCTTAAGTAGTTGCTAGTATTATGTGTTTCAAATGGGAAGGTGTTTGTCCTTGAGTGCTACTAGGTGAGCAACTAATCGGAGTCCTGCAGTGTTGTCATATTACATTCCCGCTAAGTGGTGTGTGAGGAATGCCAACATAATCAATCTGTATGAAATACTATTCGCGCAAGACAAAAATTCAGATTTTGCCAAAACTAGTCCATGTGGAAGGTAGAGAGTAATGTGTCTAACATAGGAATGAAAACCCCATATTTCTAGCTCGAATAGTTTTCCTAATCAAATAAATAAAGTAGATACCATTACATTATAACAATGCATTGCGACGTAAGCACTGTAATGAATATCATTATTGGTTGGCATGTATGTGTGAACGTATATTTGAAATTACCCAGAACAGAAATATAAACATTTGACATGACGTGGTGAAAGAAATATGTACCTTGAATAAGCCAAAGTGTTTGTTAAATTCGATGAGGGGAATGATGATGATATATATAAGGGCGCTCAACTACGGCGGTCATCAGCGCCCTTTAATAAACTAGTCATGGCAAAAGCCAGATATAAAACTTTCTAAAAACTATACAAATATAACAAAACCTATTAAAAATACACGTATATAAAAAAATCAATCAAACCCTACTAAAAATTTCGTTCACTAAATCCGAAACTCTAAACTAGAAAAGATTCCAAAAAGCATCTAATCGCCTCCACGCACAGCCTCCACATGGGTGGGCCTGTTGACCGTCTCCCTCAGCCACGATGAGGAGCCAATACGAGGGAGACTGTTGGCTCGGGACCCCGGGTGCGTCAAACCCGTACCTACCGAAGTAGGCCCCTGGGGGAATGAGAGGAAAGGATACACTTCTTGCTAGTCTGGCAGAACGTGACTGCTCAAATTATATCTTTGTTTATGCATGGTTTGTAATCCCTATTTACTCTAGAGTTCAAAGCATTATTCAGTTACTCTTCCATGAAAAAGTGTATCAGCTGGATCAATGAGACACGATCCACCTTCCTTCCCCCCTCTTACTACTGCTAGAACAGTCCAATTGGGTTACTGTGGACTCAACTGACTGATGTTGAACGACTTATTCACAAAGAAATTGACAAGGAACACAAGATTGGGAAAACTGCATGAGACATCAGATAAACTACAAGCTGATGCCTTTTGGAAACAAATAGCACGTAATGAGATTTTGAAACCTATCATCATAAATTTGTAGTACTAATACGTTGAAAGCAATCACTCGTAAGTGTGCGACAGAGAGAGAGGAAATATAACATGGGAGTAACGAGGTGGCAACGGTGAAGGCTCTAACGCATCTGATTTGCTACAGGAAAGAACTCTTCCCATTTGAAACATAATATTCGGTTGACCATTGAGTATCATAGTTTACAATTCGTCAGCGAGAACCGTCTAAAATTGACAATTAGCGAATAACTTTATGTGAGCCGAAAAGCGACTAGCATTTGCAAGAATGGTGAATGTGATTGTTAGTTATTGCATGAAAAGTTTTACTTTTAATTAACTTTAAGATGTCTCTAATATAGCGTTCATTATATATTTTAATACTTTTCGTGAAATTAGGTAATTCTTATTTGTATTTAGTCCAGGAGCTTCAAAGGTGTTCATTCAGAATGAGCCGTTGTTACTTCTTAGGATGCAGCACAACAGGCATTACATATGAAATGTAAATTTTAATCAATCACACAAATAGTGAAATGCATTTTCATGACAACCATTTCTGATAGTTTGTTCGTTCATTAGCACCTTCCTGTACTTCTGAATCATGTTTGGTTGCTGTTCATTTGTATCTTCTAGTGGATATGGAATCAGGGTTGAATTCCGTTATCTGAAATGATTCATTGAAATCCAATGTGTCTTTTTGGATAATAATTGTTTTTTCCGAATACCTTTAGTGCCTCGGTTAGAGACACTGAAATTGGTTACAAAATAAATTGAATGGTTGCCTTTATATAAAACAGTGATGTTGATGTAATTGTCAGTTCATATAGCAAGCATTGCGCATATTGCTTTAATAATTATTTGAAGAAATTTTGGATTAACAAATATAATATTTAGTTACAATGAGCAGCATAGTTGCCTTACATGAATTAACTTAACTATGATTGTCACCAATTTCTGTGCATGTACTGCTGATTCTGTCTTCGGATTTTACTATCTCGTCATTACACTAAATGATACTAAGTTCAGCAACATTTCAGATTATATCCAGAAATAGTTCCTGTCACTACTCTTGGCAAGTCACCATTGTTCTCTGCTGAAGTCCAAACAAGAGACACATGCTTCTGAAATGGAATCAATCATCTTCAATATGGTTATTAAACATGTGACGTCACACGTGATGTATTAACTGCAAGGGAATACACACACTCTGATCGATATGGTAAATATAGTGATAAGGCAGTCATGTATATAGGAGCTTTATACTTAAAACACAGTAGTTTAAGTGATATGAGCAAAACAACATAACAGTGTAGCACATGTGAGAAAAGCTTTAAACTCTGTATCAAATTTGAAAAAAACATAATCAAATATTTTAGTTTGACCTATGTAGGATTTGTCACAACTCTTACAACTTATCTGGTATATTCCCATCAGTTAATAGATCCGGAATATACCAGATAAGTTGTAAGAATTGTGACAAATGCTACATAGATCAAACTAAAAGAAATCTAAATACCAGAGTTAAAGAGCACTTTGGAAACATCAGATTGAAACAAGAAGATAAGTCAGCAGTAGCATTTCATTTGTTGAATGAAAACCATGACATTGATCGAAATCCAAAATTATTAAAAGGAGTGATAAACCAAAATAAATTGGCAACATGGGAGAGCATATTCATATGGAAAAAGAAAGATCGCGTGATGAACTTTGAAATCCCACCAGTACATAATTTGACAAAGAAATTCATAGTTCCACCACCAGAGAGAGAGAGAGAGAGCAGACAACAGATGCCAGTTGGAAAGAGATTGAAAATGGAGGCGAATGCCTTTGAAACTAGTCTCTCATAAATATAAACAAATAAGTGACGAGTATTAATAAACCAACTACAAATTGTTTCTGAGATAACTTCTATAATTATTTCATGGTTAAATAACCAAAAATGATATCCCGTGTCCGTTTCAGCAGTTCCAAAATTATCTTTCTACGTTAGGTTTGGTTCTTCCAATGTAAACCTGGTCACAATCAAAACAATTAAATTGATAAATACCAGATTTTTCATTATTGCAAATTTTATCTTCTTTAGAGCACTGTAGCTCATTTTTAATATATTTAATTTGAGGAGCTGAAGTTTTATCAAATTAATAATTTAAATCAAATAGTTATAATAATATTTACTATATTATATAATATTTTGAATTTCATTATTTAATGGTTTAGGAAAATAATTTATTTTATTTTAAAACAAAGAAATTGTGTAATGAACTTTGAAATAATGAAAATCGATACTGTCTGTAAATTTCTTTCCTTTTTCAGAATTTGGTAACAGTAGCTGTAATATAGTTACCTCTAGTGACCGTAACATTGACAACAACAAAACTGAATGTGATTGATAACTAAACGAATGTTTACGAAATCGCAATCTTACAATTTCTTAAAATATCCATAAATTTCTTTAAAGATAAGTTAAGTTACATTATAAATTTTTGATAGAGAGGTCGTGTTGATATGTGCTTGTTAGTTCTTCTTGACGTAGTCACCATCCACATATACACATTTTCCCCAACCTTTCTTGACCTTCCGAATACCTTGATTGTAGAAGTCTGCATAATTCCCTTTAAACCACACTTCCACTGCATTAAAGACGTCATTATTGTTGTCAATTTGCTGACCATGCAATGGATTCATTTCCAGGAACAAGAGAAATGATTGCGGTCGACATAGCTGGACCATTTCCAGCGTCCGACCGAGGCAAAAAGTAGCTGATGGTGAAGGTGGACTGCTTCACCAAGTGGCCGGAGGTGTATGCCAGGAGGTGAAGACAATCACGAACTGCCTTGTGTAGCAAGTTTTCTGGTGATCTGAGGTGCCGTTAGAGCTCCACAGCGACCAGGGCACCAATTCTGAATCCAACCTGATGAAGGAGGCACTAGAAAGACTTGGGGTGAACAAGACCCGCACCACACCCCTACATCCACAGTCGGACGGCATGGCAGAGAGATACATCAAGACCTTAGAACAGCCACTGAGGAAGGTCGAGGACAGCCACCAGTGAGACTGGGACATCACGTTACCACTGTTCTTCTGGCCTACCGGTCGTCAACAGATGACACCACTGGGATGACGCCAGCCAGCTTAATGCTCGGCCGAGAGTTACGCCTCCCATGTGATCTGGCTTTTGGAAGCCCTCCGGAAGCAAGACAGCCAGCGACCGAGTATGTGGAGAACCTGGTGAACCACCTCCACAACATGCACGAGATGGCTCGCCAGAACATCCAGAAGGTGAGCGAACATATGAAGACCCGATACGACAGTCAAGCCAACAGCCAAGGGTTCCAGCAGGGTGACCTACTCTGGTTGTACCACCCTACCCGGACCAAGGGACGATGCCCGAAGCTCCAGCAACCATGGCAAGGACCGTACTGGTGGTGAAGAGGATTAATAACGTGGTCTACCGCATCCAAAAGGTGCCCCGAGGGAAGATGGTGGTACACCTGGATCGTCTGGCCCTCTACAATGTTGCTGTTTGGGACCTGCGGAGGAGGGAGCAGTGTCGCGGCAACAGACATAAAATGTTTCGGTACAAATAGAAAACAGACGGCAGATAGTGTTTCACGGTAATAAAGAGCTTGCGCAAGCAGCAAACGATAACGCGGCTAGTATAAACAAATAGCCGGCAAAGGAGATAGCTGATATAAAAAACTTACTGAAACAAACAAACAGCAATAAACGAAAATTTCTGGTAACATCTGGATTATTTCAGGTTCTTTATTCTGGAAATTTCTCGAATTACGAATGAGGTATTTAAGACATTGCAAGTTTTGAAAACAGTGAGTTGGGTTGTGTGTAACAGAAGTGTAGTTACATGAGAGTCAGCTGTGGAATGTTGTAAACTGAATCCTGTTTGTTACTGTCATCTACCTTGGAAGATTGTGTATATGTGATGTCATGCTGTTACGTGAGAATTGAATAGTGACATAAATCATGGCTTCATCAGTAATACTACATAATTATATGACATAATATTAAATATAACAGTATATAAAATATGAAGTAGCTTATACAAGAAGTAATATTTACAAAGTCATCACAAATTAAGTCTTTAAATTCCTGGATGCTAAAAGGTACATGTTTTAAGAGTGCTTTTGTTAAAGAAAGCTTAAGTGAAATGGAAAAGAAAACTAAAGACTGGAACAGAAAGTATGCTGAGATAACATGGGGAAATAGACAACAAACTACACTACAGGATGGAAGGGTGAGTAGGCTACTCAGCAAGGCTAAAAGGCCTTGGAACCAGGGAGGCTCAGCTATCATGATTAATAAACGAAACAGCACAAAAATTTATACAACTAGATTAAGGAATATGTATGTATTGGAGATAGTAAAATTATAAATAGCTGTATAAATAAATTCATTTAAATTCAAGCTGCTTCACAAAGGAAACGGTCAAAATGTATGGTTTATTGTTCATAAGATTCCGAAGAGGTATTCCTGTAATAAAGCAAAACATTTCATGAATGATTATGCTGTGTGAATGTAAATGTTAGAAATGGAAAATCAAAGTGAGCTACTGTTTACTCACATTACACCTAATAAACTAGTACTGAAATAGATCTAGAGATATTGTAGATCAGTGGCAACTTAGAATCTCGTGGCCATGAAAGGAAATGTATAGTGTTCAATGCCCCCTTTCACTACATCACTGGGGATGATACATGAAATGAAGATGAAGCATCGATGGAAGAGATGACGGGAGAATCATTGCTCCTGCAGAAAACCCACCTCAGCAACATGTTGTCTTCTACCACGGCATGGCCCTCATAGTTAACATTTAGATCGATCATTTTTACTTAACTGTTCATCACACATGCCATGTTTGGGCTAAAGCTGACACACCAGTGACAAGGGAAATAAACTTGTCAACCTGCTACTTTAGGCAGAATATATATTACGTTCTAAATTACTACATTTACAATTACTTGAGTTAATTATAATACATTTGAAGTTGTCCAATAAGTTCAAATTTGCATACAAATGCTTCGATATATGGCATTAAAACCCTCACAGTACAGAGATAAAACATACCAAACAAAACATATGACCTAGAGTAGAAGAAATATTTCCCACAAACAAATGAATAAAGCTTTTACAACACATTTTGCAATGATAATCCTTCGTTTTCTTGATTGAAAATGATTTCAAGCTTGACAGCCAATTCAAGCTCTTATTACAAGTTTGACACTGGCAAATCTGTCACGAATCAAAAATGTTCTTTTAAAGTTAACAAATGAACACAGCTTGTATGAAAACTTTAAGCTTAATGTGATTCTTATATTCATGAATCAAGTTACGAATTTCAAATGTAACAAGTGGGTCAAGCCGCTTTATAAGTTTCACATTGGTCCATTTTCATACCTTTATTGTTCAAATTATGTTTCTTCACACATGACAGTGGGTAAAGCTCTTATTACAACTTTTAAATAAAATATCTTCTTACCTTCATGAATCAAATAATGTTCCTTGAAAGTTAATAACAGAGCGAAGCTCTAATGACCGATTTACAGTGGTGTGATTTCTCACCTATATGAATCAAATAATAATTTTTCAAATCTAAAAACCGGCTAAAGCTCTTCTGACACGTTTTACATTGGTCGACTTATTACCATCATCAATCAAATAATTTTTTTTCAAATCTGACAACCAGCAAAGCTCTTATGACACCTTTCTTGCATTAGAGTGACTTCTTACCTTCATGAACCAGATAATAATTTTTGAAATCCGACAACTGGGTAAAGCTCTTATGACACAGCTAACACTGGCATGCATCTTCCCTTCATGAATCAATTAATGTGATTTCAAAAGATGACAAATGGGTGAAACTCTTATGACTAGATTTAGATTGGTGCCTTTATGCCTTCATGAATCAAAAAATGTTTTCAAATTTGACAACCAAGTAAATATCTTATGACACGTTTCACATAGGTACAGTCTTACCTTCATGTATCATATAATGTGTTTTCAAACGTGACAACAAGGTAAAGCTCTTATGACTCGTTTACATTTGTGAGCATTTATGAATCAAACAATGACTTTTCAAATATGACAATCTGGAAAAGCTCATATGACAAGTTTCACATACGTGTGACTTCAAACCTTCGTTAATCAAGCAGTCTTTTCAAATCAGACAACTGGTTAAAGTACTTATGACATGTTTAACATTGGTGGCCCTTCTTACCTTCATGGATCGAATAATGTCTTTTCAAAGATGACGAGTCGGTAAAGCCCTTATAACACGTTTTATATTGATGCAGCTTCAAACCTTCATGAATCACATTATGTCTTTTCAAATTTGACAACAGGGTAAAGCTCTTTTGACACGTTTTACATTGGTGTGCCTTCTTACCTTCGTGAATCAAACAATGGTACTTAAAACTTCATAATCTGGTAAAGCTCTTATGACACTGACATTGGTGAGGCTTCATACCTTCATGAATCATACAATGATTTTTCAAATATGACAATCTGGTGAAGCTCCTATGACAAATTTCACATACGTGTGGCTTAAAACTTTCATGAGTCAAGTAATGTGCTTTCAAATTAGACAATAGGGTAAAGCTCTTATGACAAGTTTTGCATTGGTACCACGCCAATTGGTACCTTCATGAACTATGACTTTTCAAATTTGACAACCGGGTAAAGCTCTTATGACACGTTTTACATTGGTGTGAACCCTACCTTCATGAATCAAATAATGTCTCTCCAACTCTGTTAGGTACTGAAAATGCTTTCCACAAACATTACACACATGCAAACACTTGCCGTTATGATGCAAGCTTTTTGGTTTCATGCTTAAGCTTGATCCCAAGTTGATCAATTCCATTACAAAAGGATGCATCTCCTGAGACTGCAATAGAAGGCACTGGTGATTTTCCATTAATAGTACCAGAAACTGCTTCTGAAAGTAATCTGAAATGTTGGAGAATATGTCAAAGGGTAGAATAGCTATATATATAATGCTAAACAGAGAACCTCTCTTGATACATGAAACTGCTAGGGCTTTAGCTACCACAGTCAGTATTATATGCAGTATAATCTGCAGTTCTTGGTCATGGTATACTGGAGTTCTTCCCAAACTTTTGACTGTGGCATACATCTTCAGAAGCAGTAGTGAGGTCATAGTACACTGCTGCAAGTTTCAACAGCAACTGGGCACTGCCACTGCCACAGAAGATACCTACCAGAGTCAGAGATAAATATCTTGGGAGGAGCCAAGTAAACTATGGTCCAGAAGCCTAGATTATACTGTATTCCGAATTCATAAATGTTCAGAAATAACTAACAACTCTAGCTAGCTACTCTTCATGGCAAGTGATTATGTTATTAATCATAACTGCATTATCTTTGTTAATCCAAGATATCTGTAGACAATTTTATTTACACCAAAATGACAAATGCATTGTGAAACGTATAGCCAGAATTACAAACGTATGTAGATAACTGATTTAGTATTGCAGAAACAATTGATTTAATAGCATAGAAAGCAAAATATAAGGATTAAACTTAATGTTAATATTACCTTCTTTATCTCCTACTGTTTACTTTGACCTCTTTTTAAGTGTGCTTTCTCTCCTAAAGTAAAATATCATAAATCCAAGGAGCCATTTTGGAAGAGAAGATAAACTTGAAAGCCGTGGATTACATCCTTACATGAAGCATCATTCTGATACCGAGCTTATCATTTAACATTCAAATTTTCTGGTATAGTTGCACTCCGCATTTACCATAGGGCAATTTACATGCTTTTACATGCATTTACATGCAATTAGCTTTTACAAATTTTTTATTTGAATTCATATAAATGCTAATAAAACTTCATATTAACACTCAAAACTTCAAATAAATATTTTGCAGTATGTAATACACCTTGTAAGTACTAGGTCAAGAAAAAATACAATCTATATTTGGGCACACCTCAGAGCAGTATATAACGCTCCGTAGTACCTTTGGAATTATGTAGCACATTTTAATCGTAATTTGATGGAATGATTATTATATGCCCACTGCAACAATTCAAATGCATATTTACAGATAGACTGCGAACAAAGTGTAGTTGGTCTACGCATGTGTGAGCAAACTGTTCTCCCCTCAACATCCAAGTATGACAAATCTACCAGCCCTCCATATGTTGCTTGCGCTATATGAGAGAGGTGAGCAACCTAAACTGACATTAGAGATGGAAAGATGGAGAGCTCCAGTAAATCACGCCTCCAACTGTGGTTTACCTACAGAATGTTTTATTACATAAATGTGACAATAAATAAGAGGAAAAGTGAGCATCATGCATGAAAGAAGGCTCATTGTTTAAAACTAGTACTACCAGGAATTTTTGTTCCACTGAGTACCACTGCAGTCATAATGACTCCAAGTAATCTGCATGAATTACATTTATGCATTTCTTTGATTGTAATGAATTGACATATAAGAATACTTCAATGAATGAAAACTATGTATAAAGCAAATTGAGATAATTGTGTGTTTTTTTTCTTAAATATCATTTAATATCTTAAATATCATTTCATTTAATACAAAGATCATTCCAACAGGAAGCATCTTCCCCGTTATGCACTTGTGTTGAAGGAGGAGAAAGTTTGTTGCACCAACTTCTGTTTTTCTGTACTAAGATGTTCGCAGTTCAAGAGGAACATCTCTTCTCTTAGAGTTGGGTTTTCTTCATCCAGTCAGGATTCAACTTGTCAAATTATGAACTAGCAATTACGGCACTAATATCCAAAATACAATAAAATATAGCCATAGGTCATGTTCTTGCCATACATGTTGTAGTGTATGTCCTGACAATTTGCACATTGTGTCTATAGCTGACTTAGTTGGATTACAGTCCAGGATTAGACAAGGTTTGCTGCTTTATTTTTCAACTATTTCCTCCTTAAAATCTTACCCTCTTATAGGAAAGAGGAGACTACTGCAGCTTACTCTGGAATCCAAAATTATTTGATGATGCACTTCTTCCTCTCGCTATAATAAATTCTGCAGATAGTTCCCAAAGCTGTTTCCTTATTGTTCCGGACACTCATCTTCTTTAGTTCTAACTCTTTTAGCAACTACAAAACTTGTAAAGAATCGGTTATAATTTTCTGTCACTCCTGGAATAATGTTCTATTGTAATACTACTCGTTTCCCATGATTTAATTCTTTGGGCTGGTCTTCACATTTTCCTGTGTACACTTGCAAATTTGTAACACATTTATTAGTATTGTCACATGAAATAGATACCTTCATATCCTGCTTTCCGTGTTCTGAGGACATATATTGTGGAAAAGGACACCTGCCCCTAAAAGGTTCCAGTAGTTCCTCAATTGTAAATTTATTTTGTGGTTAATGTGCATCATAGAAAGTGCTGATCCAGTGTTGAAATATTTTCCTTACAGGAGCCAATTTATACAGACTCCGATTCTGTTGCCGCTGTTGTGCATTATCGAACCGAGTACAGCATGATATATCTGTAAAGTGGTTCTGAGCCATAGAACTAATGAAAATAGGTTGTGTATGCTCTTTAGTTGATAATTTCTCTATGCTTTCATTGTGACCCTTGTACACTCCTGCAAGTACAAACAAGCCAAGAAAACCCTCAAATTATTCGTTATACACATCTATCCATTTGTCTTTGAAAGTAATTTTACCATCTGTGTTGTTTGACTTCAAAATATTTGGAAAATATTTACATTCCTTTCACGATACTGTGCTGGATCAGAAGCAGTCTTCAGTGTGTTTCATAACTGGCTTCCCAACGTGAAATCTTGCAGGAGCTCTTGAACAAGTGTCTTTTCCTTTCTGGACTTGAAAACAGCACATTACTCTTTCACACTTTTATTTTATCACCCATATCATCATTGCAGTTGTAAACCTGAAATATACTTACAAATAAAATATTTAATGATTATTTTACACTTATCTTAAGAAGTTGATGAAAAAACTCTATCTTCTATTTGAAATTAATTACGTAGACATTTGCTCACATCTTCAGTCAAACACACTTCATTGTACACGATACTAAGTATTTATGTATTTACATATTACTAAACAAACCTAAAAACAGAATTAATTGCTGGTATGTCAAAATTTATTACGCGATTTTTTCTAGAATAAGTATTTTTTCCCAAACCATTAAATCTATGGGTACATTTAATTGTTCACAATAATTTCACTTCGGGATTTATTTCATGGTTAAATGACCAAAAATGATCTGCCACAGCCAATTTATCGATTTTTTTATATCTAATGTTACGAAAATGTTCTTTCTTTCAGGTTTCCCAACTACGTTTCATCTTTCCAATATAAACCTGATCACAATCTAAGCAATTAAATTTATAAACACCCGATTTTTATTATTAGGAATGTTATCGTTTTTTAGAAAATTGTAATAAAGATTTAATACTATATTTATTTTTAGGAGCATAAAAAAATTTTTTGAAAATGTTTACCAACCCAAGGATGGTAACTAAATTGTTTAAATTTATAATCATCTTCCATTTTTGTAAGAGTAGAAATATAATTAAGTTTTTTTTTATATTTAAATTTTTCATTTTTATTTGTATAAAATTTTTATTAAAACCATTAATTAAGGCAGTATTAATATGTTTATATTCTTTATTAAATTCTTCTTTATTCGGGGGTATATTTATTACTCTATAGATCAAACTATTCAAACAGGAACTTTAATAAATTTAATTTATAGATAAAGCTATAACTAATGGATTACTTTCTTTTCAAGATTTGAAAATAAGAAATAATAAATTAGATTTTGGTATTTATAGGAGATCTGCTCATATCGATAATTACTTAATAAATAAAAGTTTTAATCCTTTTCCAAATAAATTTGCTGTTTTTAATAGTTTGATTTATAAATTAATATATATACGCCTTAATAAAGAAGAATTTTATAAAGAATATAAACATATTAATAGTGCTTTAATAACAATTTTATACAAAAGAAATTGAAATATTTAAATATCAAAATAGTATTAATGATATTTCTACTCTTAAAAAATAAAAGATGATTATAAATTTAACAAATTTACTTACCATCCTTGGGTTAATAAACATTTTCAAATTTTTTTTGAAGAAGTTGGTATAACTTTAGTTCCTCAAAATAAATATAGTATTAAAGATTTATTAGAATTTTCTAATAAAGATAAAATTCCTAATAATAAAAAATCTGGTATTTATAAATTTAATTGCTTAGATTTTTATCAGGTTTATATTCGTCATTTAACCATGGAATAAATCCCAAATTTAAATTATTAAAACAATTAAATGTTTCCATAGATTTAATGGTTTGGGAAAAAGTATTTATTCTGAAAAGTAAAAATTGCATAATGAATTTTGACATACCGTCAATTGATTCTGTTTTTAGGCTTGTTTTGTCTTCAGATGCTGGTAATACATCAATACGTAAATACATAGTATCCTTGACAACGAGTGTGTTTGACCGATGATGTGGGCAAATGCTTACGAAATTAATTTCGAATAGAAGATAGAAGTTTTGTCATCAACTTCTTAAGATAGGTGGAAAATAATCACTTAATATTTTATTTGTATTATATTTATTATTCCACTGTAAGTAGCTTAATTTTCTGTGTAATGAAATATACTTATTATACTTATTTCTGTACATTCAGGTTTGAGATGTCATCAACTTCAGAAACAATGTTTCCAAATATCCATAACCAGGATCTCCAGCTAATTCACTGCTTTCTGAAAATATAGCATCAATTTCTCCATCTGTGTTGGATGATTCTTTAATATATTCCTGCTCTTTATTCAAATTGCTTGTATTTTATAACTATCCATACGTATAATGCAATTCTACAAGTTGAGGCAATGCACAGCAAACATGAGACAAAGAAACCTAACAATTGGTGTAACAGTGAGAAGAAAATCTTTTTAATGCTGCATGTGGTATGCGTAACAGCTGTTCTAGGCAAAGATCTTAATGAATAAAGACTAAAATTGAGTCATACGCTTTAAAATTTGTAACTTCACTCACATCAATTTTATTTTTTTCAAGATTGTTGCAGTCTCACCCTCAGCTGATTAGCGACTTACCACAGTTTGTTGTTGTCTGGATCTCCTGTAATTGGCTCCCTCTTTCGGAAGATTCTGTACATAAGTTCAGTAGACCACTCACTGATGGCACATCAAAATTTAGAATATGTAAAATGTTTTTAATAATAAAAAATGTTTCCCATGTTGTAAGTTTAAGTTTTGTTGACAATGGTTTCAATAATTTGATCACCTCTCCGATGTGGTGGTTATCATTCCAGAAATGCAAAGCAACTGCCGATTTTTCTGTTTGTCAAACTAATATAAAATTTGTCACAGTATTTTCAATTTATCCAATATATGTTTCACACATTTCTAGGTAATCACTTACACTCAATAGTTAGGCAGAACTTTGAATCACAGCTTTACGAGAGATTCAACAATCCAATGAAATCCAAAAATAAAAGAGCAAGAACAAGCATCAGACACATACATGAAATTTGCTCCAATGCTAACAACGCTTTTATGTACAGCTATTTAAAAGATCTTAATTCTGTTTTAATAATATCACAGTCAAGAAACAAAAACGCTATTTAGTATGGGGTCATATTTACCACAGTGGTACTAAGTGCAGAAACCATGAATAAATATTGTGTTTAAATAGAAAAAATAACAAAACCTCAATGGATACATATGACTCAGAGGAATAAAGTCATATATTTTGAAAATAAGAGTTTTAAAAACACCCAGAAAGTTAAAATGGTTGAGTCTTCCCTTGCAGATTTTACTGGAGAGAAGTCTCCATCCTGTAACAGAATACAGTTAAAAGTAGTTAGTTGTGTTGTGTATATGTGTCTTGTATAATATCTAGTTATAAGTAATTGATGTGTCCTATATTATGTACCACCACCACAGCCGCCACCACCACTACTTTACAGTATAATAAATTCAAAGACTGATGGCAACAGATATATGGTTTAAATTCATTGGTTATTAAAATAAGCTAAACAATGACAATATACAGACTATACAAAGGTATGACCTCATGTCTGTATTAGGATGGGTATGTCTTTTCCTGTCTCACGGTGATGATGATGATGTGAATAAGGGTCCTGTCTCTCTGTGTGCACTGATACTTGAGTATATGTAATTGTGACGTGCAAGCCCATTCTTACCAGTTTGCACTAGGCTTAAAGACAAAAAAATAGGAATACATACATAAACCTACGTTCTGTGCAGAGGCAGAATATAGTGTGTTTGTATAACTGTGTCTAACACTTATTTCCTCTGCCAAAAATTTCAATTAGCATTTGAGAAGAACAAGTTACTATTTTGGCTCAGTAAGCTGATATAAAAGACAAACTTCTTTACACTTGAAAATAACCGAACACCACCTATTACAGTTTCTGCAGAAGGCAGTTGTAAACCTTAATCCAGGTCTGCTTTATCACAATATCTTGCTCCATAAGTTTAATATTTTCTGAGAAAACAAAGAGATTGTTAAAAAATTAAATTGTCCAAGACGTCAGTTATAAGGTTTATAGTTCCATTGTCAGTTGCCTTCAAATTCTTGACTTTATTTACCATTCATTTTGCTCTTTATATTTTGTGTACAAGTTGTATTGTCACCCAAACGTTGGAACACCCTATAGAACCAGCTGACGGCAGCAGCGGGAGACGGAGGCGCTCGGACACGCCCCCTCGTTTGTCTTGTAGCGGTGACGTGGGGTGGCTGGGGAAAAAACATTACCGTGCCGTCTCTTTCCGCTGCCCTTGATTTCTCGAACTTACGGGATATTTCATCTGATCCAGAACATTCTCGATCGGCCAGCTGACCCTATATAAGCAAAACGCCGGGCTGGAGTGAGGAGTCAGAGTTCTTGGCAATCAGCGTAAGAGTGCAGTACTAGTGTAAGGACGACAAGACTGTGTATGTGCATCGGAGGATTTTTTGTAATCGCGAGAGCAAGTGGAATTGTAACGGACGAACTGGTGAATCGTAATTGTGTGCATTACGTAATTCTGGTAACTGGCAAGTGTTTAACTTTAAGTCGGTGGAAATAAAGAACATTTTTGAGTGGTGTAATTGGACTTTTCATTTCAAGAACCCACAAAGTCACACTGGTGTCAGGAAGCGGGACGATGACATCACCGAACATTATGGCCATGGAATCGTCATTGGAAATGCTTTTGCAGAAGATGAACGAATTAATAGCGAAGTCGGAAGCGGCAAATAACAACTTGGCCGCAGAGTTGAAGGAAATGAAGACGGCAAATGACAACCTCGGTGCAAAAACGGAAGCGGCAAATAACAGCCTGGCCGAGAAGCTGGAGACTACAAATAATAACCTGGCTGCGGAACTGAAGCAAATGAAGACGGTTAACGACAACATCACCGAGGAGATGGAAGAAATGAAGGCCGAGTTAACTACAGAAATGAAAGCTGCGAACGGCAGTCTGGCCACGGAAATGAAGGCGGCGAACGAGGCTCTCGCCGCAAAGTTTGAAGAAAAGTTGGCCGGCGTAAAAGAGGACGTCACAGAGTTAGGCGACCGCGTCGAAGGCCTGGCGAGCCGCGTTAATGAGCTGGAAGGAAAGGCCGACAACAGCGTCAAGTCCCTGAGCGCCGTGATGGAGGACGTCGTCGGCAGGAGGTTGAAGGATTTGAAGGCCGACGCACCGGGACGCGACACAACATCGGCGCGCGTCAAACCTCCGAAATATGACGCCGCGTCAACATTTGAGGTCTTCCGCCGCCAGTTCGACACAGTGGCCAAAAACAACAGATGGTCACCGGAGGAGGAGGCCACACAGTTAATAGCCAGCCTCCAGGGACGGGCCGCGGAAGTTCTAAACGCGATAGAGACAATGGCGGCGCCCAAGGACATCTGGGAGGCCCTGGAGAATCGTTTCGGGAACCACCGCTTAGCCGACGCACACCGCAGCCAGCTAAGGGCAAGGGCACAGCAGCCGGGGGAGGAGTTCGCCCTGGCAGTGGAACAACTGGCAAGCAAGGCCTTGGTTGACCTGCCGCTGGAGTTCGTATGCCAGGAAGCCGCCTCCAACTTTGTCGACGGGGTACGGGACACGGAGATCCGTCAGCGCCTAGTGCTCGGCGATTATAAAACCATCCACGAGGCGCTGACAGCGGCATTGAGAATGGAGGCGGCCAAGGTAACATCTATCCCGACGTCGAGAACAAGGAGTGTCCGCTACGCCGGAGACAGAAGACCAGCTGAGGGACGCCGGCGAACACCTAGTGGCCTGTGCTGGGGTGTGGACAGTCCGGACACCTGCAGAGAGTCTGCCCACACCAGGAAGAGCAGCCGGAAAACGAGTAAGGGCCGTCGTGGAGAGGGGCACGTCGGCGCCATCACCACCATCCCCTCGAGTGACACTGCGTGCCGTCAGCCGGCATATGGTTGACAGCCTCATCGCGGACGGCTGGGTAAGAGAAAAGCCGTGCTGCGTGCTAGTGGATACCGGGGCGGCCGTGAGCATCATCAGACCTGACGTGGCGAAGGGTTTGCCGACAAGGAAGCCGAGCCGACCATACCAGCTCGTCACGGCATCGGGCGACACCTTGCCTGTGGAGAAGGAGGCCCTGCTGGAGCTCACCTTGGAAGGAGTGCCGTGCGTCTGTGGGTGTTCGTCGCGAAGGTGGCTGAGGAGGTGATTCTGGGACTGGACGCCCTCAGGAGCCATGGGGCGACGGTCGACGTCGGCAGTAAGGTACTGCGGCTCAACAGAGAAGAGGTTATCCGCCGTCAACCAGAAGAGCGTCTTGGAATTTGCAGGGTCGTCTTGAGCGAAGACGTGGCTGTCCCCGCGAGGAGCGAGGTGGTGGTGACGGCGCGACTGGAGGGCCAGAGAACCAGGAACATGATACTGGACCAGAAGACGCCTGTACACGGACTGTGTGTAGCCAGTGCATTGCTGCCGTGCCGAGCGGAGGTGCCCGCGAGACTGCTAAATCCGACGGAAGCCGATCACGACGTCCAGGCCGGGACGGAGTTGGGAACGTGCGAGCCCGTGGTGAGCGTAATAGCTATCGACGAGACATAGGAGCCGGCACCGAAGCAACACCTGGGGCCCCGGCTAGAAGGCATAGTGGAGAGGGCGGCCGACCACCTGACCGCAGAACTGCTGGAGAAGTTTTGACAACTGCTAAGACGGTATCAGCGCGTCTTCAGCCAAGGTGATAGTGACTACGGCCGCATGGACAAAGTGCTTCACCGCGTCTACACCGGGGACGCCCGGCCTATTCGTCAACCACATAGACGCGTTCCGCTGTCGAATCAAGGGGCGGTACGAGACATGCTGGAGGACAGGAGATCCAGGGGAGTGATTGAAGAGTCTGACAGCCCTTGGTGTTCCCCTGTGGTCTTGGTGACGAAGAAGAACGGCGAGCTGCGCTTCTACGTAGACTACAGAAAGCTGAACGCTGTCACCCGGAAGGACTGTTTTCCCTTACCCCGGATTTACGACACCCTGGACACGCTAGCTGGTGCACAGTGGTTCTCGACCCTGGACCTGAAGTCGGGCTACTGGCAGGTAGCTCTAGACCCGAGAGACAAGGAGAAGACCGCATTCTCGACGGGCCAAGGGCTCTGACAGTTCACGGTTATGCCACTTGGCCTCTGCAACGCACCAGCTACCTTCCAATGCCTCATGGAGTCAGTGATGAGAGGGCTGACTTACGATGCCTGCCTGCTATACCTGGACGACATCATCACTGTCGGGAAGACTTTTGAAGATCACCTCGAGAATCTGAGTAAGGTGCTACAGAGACTGCAGGCGACCAACTTGAAGCTGAACGCGAAGAAGTGCCAGCTCTTCCGCAAGGAAGTTAACTGCTTGGGCCACATAGTCTCAGCAACCGGAGTGGCCACAGACCCGGAGAAGACAAAGGCCGTGAGAGATTGGCCTCGCCGAAGGGATAAGAAAGAGCTGCGCAGTTTCCTGGGACTGTGCAGTTATTACCACCGCTTCATGAATGAGTTCTCCAACATCGCAAAACCCCTCACCCACCTGACAGAGGAACACCGGCCTTATGTGTGGACGGAGGACGCCGAAGACGCTTTCCAGCACCTGAAGGAAACCCTGTGCAGTGCCCCAATTTTGGGTTTCCCACAACTGGGTGGCGCCTTCATCGTGGACACCGACGCCAGCGACCATTGCATTGGAGGTGTCCTATCGCAGATCCAGGACGGCCATGAGCGGGTGATAGCCTACTACAGCAAGACGCTATCCAAGGCAGAAAAGAACTACTGCGTCACCCGACGGGAGTTACTGGCAGTAGTAAAGACATTGGAGCACTTCCACAAGTAACTGTACGGTCAGCCAGTCCACCTGAGGACTGACCATTCCGCCCTAACCTGGCTATTGAACTTTAAGGAACTGGAAGGCCAGACAGCACGTTGGGTCCAGAGGCTGCAGGAGTACGACTTCACCTCGGAACATCGTAGAGGGAAGAGCCACGGTAACGCTACGCCATGTCCCGAAGACCCTGTCCAGAAGAGTGCGGCCAGTGTACAAGAGTGGAGGAGAAGGAGCGTGCCGCAGCAGTCGGAGTAGTCACGGCAGTGCATGCGGATGGCTGGGATAGCGCAGGCCTGAGGAGGGAGCAGCTGGCGGACGCAGACTTGGGGCCACTCTTAAGGGAAGTGGAGGCAGGGACGAGACCAACCTGGAAGGACATCGCACCGAGTAGCGCCACCTACAAGTCGTACTGGCCCCAATGGGACTCGCTGAAGACCAGAGAGGGCGTGCTGCTCCGGGTAGGGAGTCACCCGATGGGAAGACGCAGAAAGAACAGTTGGTACTTCCCCGGTGTAAGGTCCGGAACACTTGGAGGAAGTGCACGCCGGTAATTCGGGAGGACACCTGGGAGCTAACCGAACGATTGACAAACTATGCCAGCGCTACTACTGGCTGAGACTCCGAGCAGATGCTGAGAGATGGTGCCGTCAGTGTCACGTGTGCGCGGCGAGTCGTGGTCCCCATACTAGGAGCCGGGGTCGCATGCAGCAGTACAACGTCGGAGCGCCATTCGAACGGATCGCCGATGACATTGCTGGACCGTTCCCAGTTTCCGACCGAGGCAACAAGTACCTAATGGTGGTCGTGGACTACTTCACCAAGAGGCCGGAGGTGTATGCCATTCCAAACCAAGAGGCAAAGAAAATCACAGACTGCCTCGTGGAGCAAGTGTTCTGTCGATTTGGGATGCCATTGGAGCTACACAGTGACCAGGGTACCAACTTTGAGTCCAACCTAATGAAGAAGGCGCTACAAAGGCTTGGGGTGAACAAGACCCGACGACGACTCTACATCTCCAATCGGATGGCATGGTCGAAAGGTACATCAAGACCTTAGAGGAACACCTGAGGAAGGTCGTGGCCAGCCATCAGCGAGACTGGGACGTCAAGGTGCCACTGTTCTTGCTGGCCTACCGCTCGTCTACACACGACACAACTGGGATGACGCCAGCCAGCTTAATGTTCGGCCGAGAGTTACGCCTCGCTTGTTACCTGGCTTTTGGAAGCCCTCCGGAAGCGAAACAGCCAGCGACCGAATATGTGGAGAACTTGGTGGACCATCTCTACGACATGCACGAGATGGCTCGCCAGAACATCCAGAAGGCGAGCGACCGCATGAAGACCAGGTATGACAGGAAAGCCAACAGCCAAGGGTCTGAGCAAGGTGACCTGGTCTGGTTGTACCGTCCTACCCGGACCAAGGGGTGCTGCCCGAAGCTCCAGCAGCCATGGCAAGGACCGTACCGGGTGGTGAAGAGGATTAACGACGTGGTCTACCGCATCCAGAAGGTTCCCCGAGGGAAGATATTGGTGGTACACCTGGATCGCCTGCCACGCTACGGTGGTGCTGTTCGGGACGACCAGCTTTGAGGAGGGAGCAGTGTCATCCGAACGTTGGAGCACCCTATAGAACCAGCTGACGGCAGCAGCGGGAAACGGAGGCGGTCGGACTGCCCCCTCGTTTGTCTTGTAGCGGTGACGTGGGGTGGCTGCGGAAAACATTATCGTGCCGTCTCTTTCCGCTGCCCTTGATTTCTCGAACTTATGGAATATTTCATCTAATCCAGAACATTCTCGATCGGCCAGCTGACCCTGTATAAGCAACACGCCGGGCTGGAGTGAGGAGTCAGAGTTCTTGGCCATCAGCGTAAGAGTGCAGTACTAGTTTAAGGACGAGAAGACTGTGTATGTGCATCGGAGGATTGTTTGTAATCGCGAGAGCAAGTGGAATTGTAACGGACGATCTAGTGAATCGTAATTGTGTGCATTACGTAGTTCAGGTAATTGGCAAGTGTTTAACTGTAAGTCGGTGGAAATAAAGAACGTTTTTGAGTGGTGTAATTGGACTTTTCATTTCAAGAACCCACAAAGTCACAGTATGTTCTGTAATACCACAGAATATATTGGAATGATTATTACCAAGCATTTCTCTAACTACAGCAGAATTCTACTTAACTTACCTTAATATCATCATGAACTGATGAAGTTTCTGTTTCCAGCCACCAAGGTTCTGCTTTAATTCATATTTTGTTTTGTATTTCATGATCACAGTTGTATTTTTCATCCATCATTACAGGATGCTCTGTAAGATATTCTCCCTCATTCTGTGAACCAAACTCTGATAACAGAGTCTCTTGATCAATTTCAAATTTCCTATCTACCTCAAAGCTGTTGCCGCTTTTAGCTGTTTCGATTTTACTCTGTTCTACAGGATGTTTGATAAAAGGAGTCTCTGACATAATTTCTGTTTTGATGGTCATATCAGAATCAGCATCCAGAAGATCATCATCTATCCTCGTCTTCACTGAAACAACTTTGTGAATGAATTCTCTATCATTTTCTGAGACTACAATGTCTGTGTGAGAATCCTCTACTTTGATTTCTATTTTCTTATCCATTTCAAAAACTGTGAAATTGAGTTGTAGATCTTATTTGCAGAAACAAATCTGTGAAATCAGAAACATGTATGCCAAAAGATATGAATATCTTTAACCATCATCTTCTCTGAATCCATTAATAATCGTTCAAAACCATACCACATACCATTGTTCTCTTATTGTAAAAACAACTTCTTGGAAAGTTAAAGACTTAACAAGCTCAGAGACATGTCCAGGACTCAATCTACAGATGCTTGTCTCTTTATGTCAATGCTATTATAACTTCAGTTAAATTACTGAGCTACTACAACCACATTAAACATCATCTGCTTAAAACATGTTTAAGGATCAAAGCAATCTCAGATGTAAGATATAACTAAAACAAACAATGTAGGAAATTCAGTTAGTTTGTATATTGTAAGTGCTTTTCTATGTGCAAGAAATAATTTGAAGATACAACGTAACAAGTATCAGCTATATAGCATCTACTGCAATACCAGTCATCTTTGGGTATTTTTTTTAATTTACGTTCGCCCCAATGTTAAGTTATATCGGGCGGTGAATGAATTGGGTGAAATGGTGCTCAAATGAGTTCAGGGTCCATGGATTTGGGTATGTTGTCTTTCTAATTAAAATTGCCTTTAATATTGACAACAATATTTAAATCAAACAAGATGGTTTAATACTTGCATGGTCATACCAGTTCTAGTAATAGAACATCCGCGGAGGGCAAGAAACCCCATGGTTTGGTAGCTATTGTCACGAATCCATTATTACGAGCGGCAGCTACGCGCTAAGAGAGTTCACGCGGCTTGTTTACACAAAGGAACTGATTGGCAGCACAGTGTGGAAATAGCCTGCAAAAACAGATTAAGATATCCCGGAGATAAAAGACTTGTCGACACACATAAAGTTACATGTGTAGAAATATCGAGTTCCGTGTGCTGATAGAACATTTGATATCTTGATTTCTTACAGAACAGTTTCGAATTATCAATGTGGTACTTAAGGAAGCGACGACTCGCCAAGAGCAAGTCGTAAACAGATATAATCAGGACGCTATTTGTGGTGCTCATCGACCTTGGTAGATTGCAATTGTGTATGTATCGTAATTCTGCTGTAATCTGCAAGTGTATTTCTACGCAAATAAAGGACATTTAGAATTTCTGCAAATTGGACTTTTAATTCTACGATCCACAAAGTCACAATTGGTGTTACGAAGTGGAACAGCGACATCACCGAGAAGATGGAAGAAATCAATATCGAATTAACAAAGAAGACGGAAGCTGTAAATAGCAACTTGGCCGCGGCGATGGCCGCGAAGATGACCGACATCAGCAAGGGCAGCCGGAGGAAAGAGTAAGGTCTGGCGCGGCGAGGGACATATCGGCGCCGTCATCAGCATTCCCTCTAGTGACCCTGCGTGGCATCAGTCGGCGGATGAGTGACAGCCTCATTGCGGACGGTTGGATGAGAGGGAAGCCGTGCCGCGTGCTGGAGGCCACCGGGGCAGTCGTGACCATCATCATCAGACTTGACGTGGCCAAGGGTTTTCCGTCAAGAAAACCGAGCCGACCATACCAGCTAGTGACGGCATGAGGTGACACCTTGCCTGTGGAGGAGGCCCTACTGAGTTGACCTGGGGACGGAGTGCCGTGCGTCTGTGGGTGTTCGTCGCGAAGGTGGCTGAGGAGGTGATACTGGGATTGTATGCCGTCAGGAGCCACGAGGAGACGGTCGACATCCAAAAAGGAGGTTCTGCGGCTTAAGGAAGAAAAAGTCATGTTCCGGCAACTTGAAGAACGCCCTGGAATCTGCAGGGTCATCTTGAAGGAAGACGTCGTTTTCCCCGTGAGAAGCGAGGTGGTGATGACGGCGCGACTGAAAGGACAGTGAACGAAGAACACGATTCTGGACCACAAGACGCCTGTGCACGGACTATGTATAGCCAGAATATTGTTGCTGTGCCGAGAGCAGGTGACAGTGAGGCTGCTTAACCTAGCGGACACCGATCACGACGTCCAGACCGGAACGGAGCTGGGGACGTGCGAGCCAGTGGTCAGCGTAGCCGCAATCTACAAGACACAGGAACCGGTACCGACGCAGCACCTGGGACCCCGGCTTGAAGGCTTACTAGAGAGGAGGGCCGACCACCTGACCGCTGAACAGTTTAAGAAGACACTGTGCATTGCTCCTATTCTTGGATTCCCACAACCAGGTGGCACCTTCACTCTGAACACCGACGCCAGCGACCATTGCATTGGAGGCGTCCTATCCCAAGTCCAGGAGGGCCACGACAGGGTACTAGCCTTTTATAGCAAGACGCTATCCAACGCAGAGAAGAACTACTGCGTCACCCGGCGAGAGTTACTGGCGGTGTTGAAAACCTTGGAGCACATCCACCAGTACCAGTACGGTCAGCCATTCCACCTCCTGAGGACTGACCATTTCGCCCTCACCTGGCTACGTAGCTTTAGGAACCTGGAAGGAAAGACAGCACGTTGGGTCCAGAGGCTGCAGGAGAACGACTTCTCCTCTGAACATCGTGGAGGGCAGAGCCAAGGTAACGCAGAGGCCATGTCCTGAACACCTTGCACAGGAGAGTGCCGCCAATGCACGAGTGCAAGAGGAGGAGCACGCCGCAGCTGTCAGATTGGTCACGGTAATTCCTGCGGATGGCTGGGATAGCGCAGGCCTGAGGGAGCAGCTGGCGTACGGAGAGTTTGGGCCACTCTTGAGAGGAGTGAAGGCAGGGACAAGACCAACCTGGAAGGATATCGCACTAAGAAGCGCCACTATAAGTCGTACTGTGCCAATGGGACTCGCTGAAGATCAGAGAGGGCGTGCTGTTCCGCGTATGGGAAGACGTAGAGAGAACAGTTGCTACTTCCCCGAAGTAAGGTCCAGGAGGTCTTGGAGGATGTGCACGCCGGTACTTCAGGACACCTGGGAGCAAACCGAACAATCGACAAACTCCGACTGGGCTACTACTGGCTGAGGTTTCGAGCAGCTGCTGAGAGATGGTGCCGTCAATGTCACGTGTGCGCGGCGACTCGCGGCCCCCGGGCTAGAAGCCGGGGTCGCATGGAGCAGTAAAGCGTCCGAGTGCCATTCGAACGCATGGCCGTCGACATAGCTGGACCATTCCCAGTGTCCAACCGAGGCAACAAGTACATTATGGTGGTCGTGGACTACCTCACTAAGTGGCCGGAGGTGTTTGCCATCCCGAAACAGGAGGCAAAGACAATCACGACTGTCTGGTGGCGCAAGTGTTTTGCCGATTTGGAGTGCCGTTAGAATTCCAGAACGGGATTTGAGTCCAACCAAATGAAAGAGGCACTAGAAATACTTGGGGTTAATAAGACCCGCACAACACCTCTATATCCCCAGTCGGATGGCATGGTTGAAAGTTACACCAAGACCGTAAAAGAATACATTAGGAAGGTCGTGGCCAGCCATCGGCGAGACTGGGACGTCAATATGCCGCTGTTCTTGTTGGCCTACCGCTCGGCAACACACGACATCACTGGGATGACGCAAGTCAGCCTAATGTTCAGCCGAGAGTTACGCCTTCCCTGTGACCTGGCTTTTGGGAGCCCCAGGACGCAAAACCACCAGCTACCGAGTATGTGGAGAACCTGGTGGACCATCTCCACGACATGCATTAGAGGGCCTGTCAGAACATCCAGAAGGCGAGAGATCGCATGAAGACGCGAAACGACAGGCAAGCCAATAGCCGTGGGTTCCAGCAAGGTGACCTTCTCTGGTTGTATCACCATACCCGGACCAAGGGACGCTGCCCGAAGTTTCAGCAAACGTGGCAAGGACCTTGGTGAAGAGGATTAATGATATGGTCTACCGCATCCAGAAGGTTCCCCGAGGAAAGATGTTGGTGGTACAGTTGGATCGTCTGGCCGCTACGATGGTGCTGTTCGGGACGACCAGCCTTGAGAAGCAATGTTACGAATCCATTATTACGAGTGGCGCCGCACGCGATAAAAGGGTAGGCGCGGCTTGCTTACACAAAGGAACTGATAAGCAGCGGTGTGGAAATAAAGAGCCTGCAAAAACAGATAGGGATAGCCCGGGGATAAAAGACTTGTGACACAGATAAGGTTACATGTGTCGAAAATTCTAGTTTCGTGTGGTGATAGAACATTCGATTTCTTGATTGTTACAGAACAGTCTCGAATTATCAATGAGGTATTTAAGGAAGGGACGACTCGCCAAGGGTCAGTCGTAAACAGGAGTAAACACTTGTAATGTGTTGTAACAAGAGAGTTGATGTTGTAAGCAGATGTAATCAGAACGCTGTTTGTGGTGTTCATCGACCTTGGTAGATTGTGATTGTGTTAGTAACGTAATTCTGCTATAATCTGCAAGTGTAATTCTACGGAATTAAAGAGCATTTAGAATTCCTGCAAATTGGACTTTTAATTCTACGAACCCACAAAGTCACAATATACTTTTGCAAGTGTGACACAACTACTCAACTCAGCCCTACCAACTTAGACTCATACATATCTTTTGCAAGTCAGGTTATTGCCCATCCTGAGTTTAAAGCATATTGTGACTTGTGGGTTTGCACAATTATTAAGTCAAATTTGCAGAAATTCAAAATGCTCTTTATTTTCGCAGAAAGGCTCTTGTACAAATCTGATCTCCGCAGAATGACCTAACACACACCAATACAGTCTCTCGTGACTTCTCCAAGTAAATAGACAAAACAATTAGCTTTCAAATCACCCCACGTTTATCAATTCTCAACTTGATACACTTTAAATGTCCACAAACACGATAAAAAGCCTGTTGACTCTAACTGCCGTCTGCACTGCACAATTGCAACTCGTCTCACGGCTCCTGCCGAACTCTCTCCGTCTACCCCAGATTAGTCGCTTTTATACACGGCCCGCTGTTTCTGGAAGATTCCCAAAACCTAATGACGTCATATGGAGCCAAACGAAACCTCACGGACTCTTGCAGTGGAGCGAGAATCGTCCAGACCATCTCCGGCTCTTTCTCCCTCTGTTGCTCTTTCTGCAAGTGCCAACCAGTCACACGAGTGGGCGTGGCTTAGGCGCTACCTGTCTCTTTCTCTCCTGCCAGCTCGTTTTATCTTTACTTCGACGATCGGGTGACAATATTTATGAGGCTCTTTATATGGAAACAAGTTTCACAGAAACAGTATTTAGTAAGTCTCATGTTTCCAGGGAATATTCAGCCAAATGTATTGAGGAACTTCTGTTTCTTACAATTTATGAATCTATCTTTCATTAAATGAACATTGTATCAGTAAAACATGAAATGAAAAAAGAAATGTCTGAATCAAATTAATGGAAGAGACTCTTTCAACTTACTGTAATGCTTTCCAATAACTGTTGTGAACAGTTCAATTTCATAATACAAGAGACAAGTTTCGACAGAGATTTTAACAGTGTAAATTGTAATACATCGAAGCACATAGATGTGTCATGAAGTCCAGGCAGGCAGAGCCATCGAAGTAGCTTCTTGCATTATGTAGAATTATCTGATTTGCATCTAAAATTAACAAAGATTTTAGGTAACACAATTTGGCTTAGTTTAAAATCCAAATTAGTTCACATTCTTAATTTAAATATGAAAAATAAAAGTGCTAAATTAAAAAAGAATTTATATAACTTGCATTTGAAACAACATAAACACTACACAAATAAAAATATTTAGTAAATATTCTCTACCTATCTTAAGAAGCCGATGACAATACTTCTATTATGTTTTTGCGAAATTAATTTCATGATCATTTGCCCATATTTTCAATCAACACACTTCATTGTCAAGGAAGTATCCTTGTATTTGTATCCTTGACAACGAAGTGTGTTGACTGAAGATGTGGGCAAACGGTCATGAAATTAATTTCACAAAAACATAATAGAAGCATAGTCATCGGCTTCTTAAGATAAGTGGAGAATATTCACTAAATATTTTTATTTGTGTAGTGTTTGTTACTCCACTGTAAGTAGTTTCTATTTCTGTGTGAACATAAATTAAACCCAGTCATTAAAAGTAATAAAGATAAAGTTAATTTATGAAATTCTAACTTTAATGAAAAAGAGTTAAATTTTTTTAAGTCAAGGTTTAAAAACGTGTGCAGATTTTTCAAACAATATAGATGATGATATTGCAGATATAGAAATTGCTAGTCAAGATTTAAGTGAAAATAATAAATCATTGATTAAATTAAAATACGGTAAAATATTACTAAAGTTAAATACCAACCTAAGAGAAATAATAATAAACAGATTATGAAATAATGAAGTGAAAAAGATTTAATATTTGCTAAAGCAGATAAGGGCAATAGGATTGTAAGTTTAGATAAATCTGATTACAAAAATAGAGTAGAACTTCTACTTCAAGGCAAAGATTTCAAAAAAATTTGTGAAGAAGCATTTCAATCCTGTATTTCAATTTTCAAAGTATACTTAATGAAGTGAAAGTTATATCAAATAGAGAACATTATTTTGTAAAAGTTAGTAATCCTGGTTTACCTAGAGCTTATTTGGTTTATGAACCTGGAAAATGAAACCTATTGTAAATTGTATAAATTCACCAACTTACAATTTAACTAAATGCTTACATAATAAATTTAGTAATTTTGATAAATTTGAGAGAGTAAGTATTAAAAAATCCTTTGAACTAGTTAAAAAGCCTGACAGTGTTGTATTATATATGACTGATAAACTTGTATCTTTTGATCTAACTGCCTTATTTCCAAATTTTCTTACAGAAAAACTTTTAATTCATTTAAAAAAGTGGTTATATTCAATAAATGTATATGAGGACTTAATAGTTGACTTTCTTAAACTAACTGATTTTTGTTTGGATCAAAACTTTTTCGCTTTTAGTGGTGAATTTTTTCAACAAACTTACGGCTTAGCAATGGGTGAACCTCTTTCAGCTTTTCTTGCTGATCTTTTTATGAATTTTTTCGAAATGCAAGTAACTAAATCATTCCCCTTGATTTTTAAAGCCTGGTATAGCTGTCTTGATGATATTTTTGCTATTGATCCTGATAAACAAATAACTGATGCTTTAAAATTACTAAATTTACAAATTTACAGATTTGAAGATAATAAATAATAATAAATTGGATTTTGGTATGTATTGGAAATCTACTCATATTGATAATTACATAAAAAATAAAAGCTTTAATCCTTTTCCACATAAATTTTCTGGTTTTACTATTTTGATTTATAGATTAATAAATATACCCCTGAATAAAGATGAAATTAGTACAGAATATAAACATATTATTAATATTGTTTTAATTAATGGTTTTAATAAAGCTTTTATGAAAAAGAACATTGAAAAATATAAATATCAAAAAACTTTAAATTATATTTTTACCCTAAAAAATATAAAAGACGACTATAATTTTAAAAAAGTTAGTTACCACCCTTGGTTTAATAAAGAATTTCAAAAAGTTGTTAAAGAGTTTGGTATAACTTTAGTTGCTCACAATATAGAATTTAAAATGTACTACATTTCTCTAAAAAAGATGAAATTCCTAATAGTCAAATAATCTGGTATTTAACAATTTGATTGTTTGGATTTTGATTGAGTTTACATTGATGAGACGAAATGTAATTTGGAAATCAGAACAAAAGAACGCTTTCGTAACATTAAGTACAAACAAACTGATAAATTGGCCACAGCAGATCATTTTTGGTCACTTAAACATAATATAATGTTACATTATTAAAACAATTAAATGTCCCGATAAATTTAATGGTGTGGGAAAATATATTTATTTTAAAAAATAAACATTTGTAAGGAATTTTGAAATACCAGCGGTTGATTTTCTTCTTAAGTTTGTTTCCTTTTCAATTTTGGTAATACTGAAAGAAACATAAGAACACAGTCTCTTCCTTAGCAACGAATTTGTTTTCTCCTGTGGTTTTCTTTGACTGAAGATGCGGACAAGAGTTTGTGAAATCGATATCGATTTGAAAGAACTATTAACACTATTTTTTAAGTTAAGTGAGGCTTTTCTTGCAAATTGTTCTATTTGTATAAGCTTCTTGCATGTTTAAAGATCTGATGGGATATTCACTAGATATTCTCCTATACTCAAAGTTCACTCAAAAACAAAATAAGAATAAGCAAATGGCAGCAATGTTCATCAGCGATGTTCATAGTAATTGCAATTTCTAATGCACTGAGCATAAATTTTTAATTGCCAGTCATCAATCCCGACAACAGGAATTCTAATCATTCTTATTTCATAGCTATTACTTGTGAAAGTGCTTAGAGAATATTTGGGAGTATATGTATGTAAAACAGGGTTTAACCTTTAAAGCAGTTGTTTTGAGCAGGACATCTAAATATTTTCTGTAGAACCTGACATTTAAAGAACTGACATAATTACTATGAAATGTACCAACCTCAGGCTGGTAACTTTAAAAAGATTTTGGCTAAGCTTCAAAAGTTGTTGTATGTATTATATAAACCAAAGAAAGACATGATAATATATGGCAACGTAAGTATAGATTTGCTAGTGCTCAGATCACAGAGAGGCATATCCACATTATCTTTAATATAATGCACATGCTGTTAACTTACCAATAAAAGTGACAGCAAATAGGAACTGATAATATTTTGGTGACTGAAAGGATACTTCTTACACAACATTATCTTTACTGATTAATGAGATTTCAGACCAAAATGCTCATTTGATCCCTACAAACAGCTTTTGTGTTAAAGCCAAAATGATGATTTTGTATAGAAGTTTCAGATATGTGAATAAAGAGAATCTGGCGAGCATCTGCTGGTCATTGCAACAGGAATCATGGAGTAATGTGTACTTCCCTATTGATGTAACTGGGGAATTAATAGCTTTCACAGAACTGTCACTCTCCATTATGAATCATGTTTGCAATGCAAATTTTGTCATATGGCTACCACAATGGACTACAATAGGTGTTAGGATACTATGCATTCAGAAGAGAAAGCTCTACTGTATGATTACGCATAGCAGTGATACTAAACTTGTCACCATAAAAAACATCACAAAATCATAAACAGTGTAATCTATACAACAGCTTATTGAATGCTACTGTAAAGAATGGGGGATAAGAATCAACATAAGCAAGTCAAAAATAGTGGTGTTTAAGAAGTTAAGAAAAGACGAAAAATGTTATCTAAATGACCAAAATGTGGATGTGGTAAAGGAGTTTGTCTATTCAGGGATAAGACTGTGCTATAATGGAGGCTGGGGAGCACATGGGACAAAGATAAGAGTGAAAGGGAAGATAGCGATGCCTGGAGTATGGAACTGTCAATATAAATTACCAGATGTGTCAGTAAAATGGCATGAAAGAATCTATGGAGCAATAGTAGAATAAAAAATGACATATGGTGTGGAGTTTTGGGGGCCAGTAAGATAAGAAATCATGTTCAACATATGAACAGTTCTGTAAAGAGATACTAGGTTTGAATAAGTAAACACCAATTGGAGTAGCTAGAGTGGAACTTGGAAGACCTTGCAGGAGTGGGGTAATTATAGAAAGATGTTTAAAATATTGGTATAGCTGTATAAAAAAGGATGATGATAATACATTAAAGATCTGTCTAGAACAAAAGAAGAATTCAACATGTAAAACCTGCTGGTGGGCAGAGCTAGAGAAAACGCTAGTTAAAATAGGGATGGGGGATACCTGGCGAGAGAGTGAAAGAAATGTAAAAGGTTTTTGGATAATTATTACAAATAGGATAGAGGACATTGACAGACAAGTGACATGGAGAATTCTGATAAGTAAGAAATCACTAAATGTATACCTGAAAATAAAGACAGAATGGGGAAGGAAAACGTATATAGACATATGTGAGAGATATGAGAGGGAGGGTTTAGCTTGGTTAAGGACAGGAGTTATATTGAGAGGGGGTTCACCAAAAGAGTGCATTCTATGTGGAAAGAAAATAAGTTTAGAACATTATGTAGTGGACTGTAAAGAAGTTGAAAACCGGAGGAAATTAATATGGGATAAGAACTGGGATAATGAAGAGGCTTACATAGTAACAATAAAAATGCTTACGTTGAAAGGAGAGAAAAGATTAAGGGAGGTGGAGAAATTTGCTGACGAAGTTAAAGAGAAATGGTTGAAAAGGGAGAGGAAATAAGAGGTAGAGAAATGGAAGTCACAATCAGAACATTACGTCAAAGTCGTATAAGGGCTAGGATAGAGGTAAACGGCCAGGGAGCCAACATCACTATAGGCAGTGGACAAATTTGTACCTAGATTAGAATTGTAAAACTTGTAACTCAGATTGTAAGATATGGAAGTACAGGTAAATATTACTTATTATTATTTACTTTGTTACAAAAGTTACAGAAACCAAATAAGCTAACTAATTTTGCACCACTAAGGACAGATATGAGAGCAAAAATTGCCTGAATGGTCTGGTTTCTTTGAACAGTGTATGTTTGGGATTGCTCTTTCCATAAGAAAGTGTGAGCAGTTTACCGCAAACTCCTTACACAGGAGAGGTGGAGATAAATTTAGAACTTTGAGTGTTTCTGTTTGCTTATAAATAAATTTTGGTTCAGTCATACATAAGACGTTAGTGCAGACTAGCTTTTTTTTTCTGCATTGTGAATTAAATTTACAAAATTTAATTTTAAACTGAAAAATTCAATGCCATGTCAGGGATTTGAAGCATGGATCTCCTGGTTTCCCAGCAGTCGCTCTTACTCATTGGGCTACCATGGCCAACTTGCCATCCTGACATTAAATTTTCCAATCAGCTCATATATGTTCCCGGTGAACCACTAGGGTCTCTCGTATCTGAGATACACATCATTATGCAGATTCAGATTCATTACTTTAGGGAAAAAACAATAAGTTTATACTTTCAGCATAGTGTAATATGCTAATATCATTGTTGTAACTCTGTAACAAGTACATTATTATAACAGTTTGAGTTCCCTTACGACTGGCACCAAGGAGACTTGCCTGCTGTAGGGAGAGAGAAGTCATACCTGCAAACATAGCATTCAGAGAGTGACATTTATCTGTTAGTATTGGTTGTTACTATAACGATGGAGTTAAAACACAACATGAGAACATGTGGACTTATGGGTTGGTGTGTAAGTTCCCTGCCAAAGGATTAAATGATAACTTTGGAGCATTTTATTTGCATTTATCATCTTTATTGCTAGGTTTGATGAAGAGTCCTAAAACGTAAGTTAAGTGTACAATAATATATGTTCAGGTCATTAAAGAAGGTATCTAAAGCCTCTGTTTTGTCAGTGCCCAGACTTCTAAAGATACAACACGCTCCAGTTCTGTATGGCTAACGCTTCCTAAACAGTTACATTAGTGATTTTAGAGTAGATACATTCTGCTTTAATAAAAGTAGTTAAGGATTATTAAGTTTTAGCTACACTGATATTTTGGCTACGTTTTGTCATCGCTCGGCTATGCTTTGCGGCTTACGATCCTCGGTTGTTTGTTCATTATGTGTTCTATAACACAACTCGTCAAACTTTCGTGAGCACAACCATGAAACACACGGAACATTATCATACAAACGTTAGCACAATTTTATCTATACGCGCGATAATTTTGCTGTTCACGGTTCATTGGATAAAAATATTAAAGACACAAACCACAGTCGTAGGATACGGAAGTTCGTACGGCATGAACAGTAAAATAGATAATTTCACAGTCTATGCCCCACCGAACAATTTTACGCATCATACATGTAACCTACACAAAGTTTCTGCATCACTTTGTGAGTCTGCATCAAGTGACAAGGTATCAGTCACATTAGGTTGCTTTAAGTGAATGTTTCTGCTAGTAAAAATCTGTAAGCCATCTTCGATATTACACTACGAAGAACTTTAACTCCCTCACTAGTGTACAAAATGAAAATAAAACGGTATGATCCATATTATAGTAGTGGAAGGATACATATGTAGGTAACAAAGAACAAGTGCTAATTGGTTGCAGTATTAATAAGAACGCAAATAACAAGTTACTACTATTATTATACAAAGAAGGACTGCATGAACATATTAAAATTATTAATATTATGAATTATAACACAAAAATAATTTTAAAAATGTTATAAAACATATTAAAATGCAAAATAAAGGCACAATAATACAAAATCACAAATAAAAAGCCACTTAACCAAATCCTGGTTTTCATTTAAATTAAAAATTTGCAGATGTTACATGAAGGTATGGACTTTCAAAATAGTCTATAAATAAAGACTGTAACCTGTATTATTGCTTGTGCTATGAATTTTTAATTGCAAGCTTTATTTCAGCTTTTAATTCAATCCCTTACTGTACTAAAATATGACGCGTGACTCAACTCATGAATGTATACGAAGTTGGATCATGCTGGCAGTGAAAATACAAAGTTTACGCATTAACTATAATGGTCAGCCCTCCATTGCTTATTGCTTTTGTGATATTGTAATTATTTTATATTCAGTATTTATTTTTACGTTTTAAGTAAAGTTAACTTACTAATTCCTAATTAAACTCAATGTCAGATGTGAATTTGGTAGTACATGAATTCGAAAGAGCAGCATAACATTTGAATTCTCGAAGTTGTCTCAAGTATTCTTTCTTTGTGTCTCGAAAGAAGCGAACAGCAAGCGGTGGTAGAAGCAATTATAGCAGACGTTCTCCCGAATTGTACAGATCCACGAGTTGTTTTTGTGTATGTACAGGAAATAAGGAAGAGTCACAGGTATGATCTATCTGTTCTTTTAACCTAATTTGATATAAAATTAACTTTCTATTTGTTGCTCTGTAGAATCACAAAGTGATACAAAATCTCGTATGGTTTATAAGTGCATATGTTATATAGCGAATGCGGTAGCTCCCTGGCTATGGGGTGGCGACGTGTGCGAGAGTTGGCTAAGGTGTAGGGAGAGGAGGAGTAAGCGGTGGGGAGGGAAGTAAGCAGTGGCGTTCCTCAACCTTTGATCAGCTTTTGTGATCAGCTTTTGAGTTGATATGTGACATTTGCATTTTGTTAATAACCGTTAATTCGTGAAACAATTATTATTATTATTATTATTATTATTATTATTATTATTATTATTATTATTATTATTATTATTATTATTATTATTATTATTATTATTATTATTATTATTATTATTATTATTATTATTATTATTATTATTATTATTATTATTATTATTATTATTATTATTATTATTATTATTATTATTATTATTATTATTATTATTGTTATTGTTATTGTTATTGTTATTATTGTTATTATTGTTATTATTGTTATTATTGTTATTATTGTTATTATTGTTATTATTGTTATTATTATTATTATTATTATTATTATTATTATTATTATTATTATTATTATTATTATTATTATTATTATTATTATTATTATTAATCCACTTCTCGGACAAGAAACTACCAAGTACCAGCGCATGCGCACTCGCGTCACCGGGAACTGCTGGGCCCCTCGTAATAACATTTATATAAATAATGAGATATTAACAATAATAATAGGAATAGCAACAGGAAGAAATTCATAGTGTATTGATCTTTACAGTAATTTCTGATAGTTTAATACTAAAATACTTATTAATGGTAAAGTTCATTGAAGGTGAATATCTTGAGCTACTGTAATTTTGATCTGGTTGATAGGCTTATAGGAATTCTTGGCCGTGACTTTTCTTTTAGAAATCATGGCTTTATGAAAAAAAAAATGGAAGCATTGAGTAAAACAACCCTGTGTTAGAAATGATGATTATGACATCAGGTTTACCTTAATTATTGTGCTTGTATAGTGAACTCAGTAAATATGCAATGAAGCTTCCCCGAATATTCTATGTTTGAATATTTTAACTTCCGCTTCTTTAAGTTGCCTAGTTTTCGCACTATGTTGTTTTCGCTTAAAATCCGACGGAGAACCGGGATTTTTTTTTTATGTAACTTACGTCCTCCAACGTTAAGTCATATCGGACAATGAATGGAATGGGTGAAATGATGCTCAAATGAGCCCAGGGTCCATAGAGCTTAGAGTTTCCAGACATTCTCCTTTAGGATAAAGGAAAACCCTGGAAAAAGCCTTATCCAGGTAACTCACCCTGACCGAGATTCCAACTCGGGACCTCTTGAACGTCAGGCAGACACGCTACCACCAGGCTACGAAGGGGGGCGTATAGCGGCATGCACAACATGAGACTGAAATAATAATAAGTGTGTGTGTGGGGGGGGGGTTACTTACGAAATTGTAAAGTACTGTGTTATTATGATAGTGCACTACGTGCCTCATGAATTTAATGCAGCCAGGAGGGTGTACTTTATTTCAACTCCCAAAGTAGTAGCAATACTATTTAGAGTTATTAGCCTTCGGCAACATAAATATCACTGGATAAAGAAGGTGTTATACTTCATTTTCTTCAAGTGTCGTCTCAATTAGGTTAAATAAATACACATTGGCTTTATTCTCCTTGAAAGCCATAAGTAGAGCTCGGAATTTTGCATATTAGCATGTTTTATTCCTGAGGAGTTACACGTGTGCAAATGATGCTCGGAATTTTGCATATTAGCATGTTTTATTCCTGAAGAGTTACACGTGTGCAAATGATAGTAAATTTATTCACCATTTTAGTGACTTTAAATCGGAAGTTTTGCACTGCATATACATGCATATTTCAGCGATTAGTGCATATTTATTTAACTTGTGACTATTTATGTACACGCTGTACTTCCTCAGCACTAATTCGTACAAAACTTTTCACCCCGATACTATACGAAGACAACCAGACGAGAAATGTTCTCTTTTTTGGTCTGTTGCTAGGTGGCATGTTTCTAAATCCATAAAATGTCGCCGAAAAGTGAGAGGGCAACTATCAGCAATTAGCGCCCACCGTTTCGGCCAGCCTCTACGTATTAATTGTAACAATAAAAAGTTGATATGGGAAAATGGCATTATGCTATACACCATTAACTCCTGAAACTTCAAACATGCATAACGAACATTACGATCGGCTGAGCACATGACCTATTAGGCAAGACAAAACACGAAGCAGGTGTGGAAGGGCTCTCTCGGGACAGGAAATACTTCTGCCAGAACAATGGCAAAGCACATACCTTTGCAAATACAACCCAAGAAGTATATGTGCACAACTACGTATTAATGATAGCAATGAATAGTTGATATGGGAAATTCGCATTATGTTACACACCGGTATTTCCTGTAACATCAAAGATGCATAATTACGTATTACTTGTAACATGAAGTAGTTGATATTGGAAATTCGCATTATGTTACACACCGGTATTTCCTGTAACATCAAAGATGCATAATTACGTATTACTTGTAACATGAAGTAGTTGATATTGGAAATTCGCATTATGATACACACCGGTATTTCCTGTAACATCAAAGATGCATAATTACGTATTACTTGTAACATGAAGTAGTTGATATTGGAAATTCGCATTATGTTACACACCGGTATTTCCTGTAACATCAAAGATGCATAATTACGTATTACTTGTAACATGAAGTAGTTGATATTGGAAATTCGCATTATGATACACACCGGTATTTCCTGTAACATCAAAGATGCATAATTACGTATTACTTGTAACATGAAGTAGTTGATATTGGAAATTCGCATTATGTTACACACCGGTATTACCTGTAACACCAAAGATGCATAATTACGTATTACTTGTAACATGAAGTAGTTGATATTGGAAATTCGCATTATGATACACACCGGTATTTCCTGTAACATCAAAGATGCATAATTACGTATTACTTGTAACATGAAGTAGTTGATATTGGAAATTCGCATTATGTTACACACCGGTATTTCGTGTAACATCAAAGATGCATAATTACGTATTACTTGTAACATGAAGTAGTTGATATTGGAAATTCGCATTATGTTACACACCGGTATTTCCTGTAACATCAAAGATGCATAATTACGTATTACTTGTAACATGAAGTAGTTGATATTGGAAATTCGCATTATGTTACACACCGGTATTTCCTGTAACATCAAAGATGCATAATTACGTATTACTTGTAACATGAAGTAGTTGATATTGGAAATTCGCATTATGATACACACCGGTATTTCCTGTAACATCAAAGATGCATAATTACGTATTACTGGTAACATGAAGTAGTTGATATTGGAAATTCGCATTATGTTACACACCGGTATTTCTTGTAACATCAAAGATGCATAATTACGTATTACTTGTAACATGAAGTAGTTGATATTGGAAATTCGCATTATGTTACACACCGGTATTTCCTGTAACATCAAAGATGCATAATTACGTATTACTTGTAACATGAAGTAGTTGATATTGGAAATTCGCATTATGTTACACACCGGTATTTCCTGTAACATCAAAGATGCATAATTACGTATTACTTGTAACATGAAGTAGTTGATATTGGAAATTTGCATTATGTTACACACCGGTATTTCCTGTAACATCAAAGATGCATAATTACGTATTACTTGTAACATGAAGTAGTTGATATTGGAAATTTGCATTATGTTACACACCGGTATTTCCTAAAACATCAAAGATGCATAATTACGTATTACTTGTAACAGTAAGTAACATTAAGTTGTATTTTCTGAGTAGGGTTGTCTCCGGAGGCCTCCGTTATCCTGAAAGTCGAATGTTTAGTAACTCCAAGCCCTAGTGCTTATTTACTGGGGGATTTGTGTGAGTTACTTTGTACTTTGCGGACGTTTGCTTATATAATATTAGGGACTTTTTATATGCAATTATATCTGATTTGATGAATATTTATCGTCGGTTTATATAGGATTACTTAGTGTAGTGTGTGTGTGTTTTTTTTTTTTTTCTTTCAAGTGGAGGAAAAATGCAGTTACGCACTAACCCTGGGATTGGAGTGTGGGACTCCACTGACGGACTTGAACCGTCGGCCCTACCCATTAAAAAACCTCCACCGGTCAGGTCTGTATACATGACAAATTGCATCTGCGGATTCATGGAAAGGGATAAGCTGCCTGGTCCAAGGTGAGGTATATGTCGGTGAGTGCTTGTAAGACGTTAGGATCGGAGTGGTTTAGGACTTCGGAGTTACATTATTGCCACCGTGTGGCATTATTGAGCCGCCGTGACAATCCGGAGCCGGGCCTAGACACATTCGTGACACTCACAGTTCTCAATGTCTGCACTCATGGGTGCTCTTCCCACACCCGGGTACGCCCTTGCGATGTCCCGCAGGAACCTTTCTATCTTGTGCTGCTCCGACCGAATAGGTTTCAGGATGTTCTCGCGATACATCCATTCGCCTACATAGCTGGGCACGTTCGCGATAGTAGTACAGGAAGAGAGAATCTTCTTCAATCCCCCCCACACATTCTCCGTTCGGTTGGTGTGGTGGCGCTACGGCTCCAATCCAGGGCCCGGAGCAGGCCCAATCCACTGGTGGTCCAGACATTCCGGATTGTAGGCCCCAGCGGGAACCTAGAACGGATCCGAATTTCTGGGTGGGTTCACAAAGTTGCGGCTGTGGACCACTACCCCATGGCCTCGGAATGTGTTGCCACAACCGCGATAGCCCGGCCAGTCATCCGTCACTACATAGCTGTCCGGATCCACGTACAGCTGCATAATGGACCGCAGCGTCTCCTTCCTCCGATTGGGTACCAGGACCCCAAATCGTTGCTTCGTTGTCCGGCTGACGGCACCAAACAGCCAGTGGCGACGCCACATGCTCAACCGTCCAACCTGGTACTTTCTCTTGAAGAGATGAGTCTCGTCCAGCTCGACGATGTCGCCATCCCCTCCAAGCACTTGAAAGTGGTGCCAGGCGATCTTCTGTGCCACGTCCCTGAAATAGGCACACCAGGCTGTAGCTGTATCTTTGCTCATCTCGAGCTGCAACCTGATCGTCTCGCACGGTAACCTTATAAGCCACAAGCACAAAAATCTCAGGACCCTGTCGGCACCAAGTTCGCCGTTGAGGCGCACCCTTTGAAAAAAGGTGTTATTGGTTGCCTCAAGGCGGTGACCGTTTGCACAAATGTATCTCCAACCAATCCCCCTGTTGGTGGAAGTCACCGTTCGGAGCACTCCCCCACACCGAGGGCACTCGCGGACGCCAAAGTTCGCCCTGTCCGGCAGCACATCCAACAGTTTGAGAATTTCTATTCCCCGTATATTTGCCAACTTTCTCTCCTCTGGAGTAAAACAGTACCCGAAGTGGGCGCACAGAGACGAATAATTCATTCGCCCGGTTGCAACGAACTCTCGAGCATCCATCTCGAAGGCTTTGACACTTGCGAATGACCACTGGAAGAGGTAACGATCTGATTATTCTTGTGAGAAAGAGTGGGGAACTTGGATCTGTCAGAAGCACCAATGGAGGCATTACTAGAGGCTTTCAAGCCTCACTGAAAGTATTTCCTGTTTCCAGGAAAACCGGTCCATTGTTCTAAGATAGGGACACATATACAGCCTTTAGGAAAGAAAATGCAGGGAAAACAATGATCATTTTTACGCTGAAATACTTCCCAGCAGTTAGAGGACAAGCATGTAACAGATTGCAGCGTACATACTCGCCAGCAGCAATTTTAAAAAGTACATTACAATTTGAAATATTTTATATATACATATGTATTGCGATGGTGTTTGAAGTCACAAATATATGGAAGTGAGAATATGTACCTCTTGGGTTGTATTCACTAGGGTTAAGTGCTAGCCCATTGTTCTGGCAGAAGCACTTCCTGTCCCAAGAGAGCCCATTCATACCTGCTTCGTGTATCTCTGGCTTAGAACAATTGCTCAGCCGTCCGTAACGTTACATATAGGTATTCCATTTATACTCTTTCGAATGTTATTCTACTGGGCACTGCAACGTGAAATGCATAATGCGAATTTCCAATATCAACTACTTCATGTTACAAGTAATACGTAATTATGCATCTTTGATGTTACAGGAAATACCGGTGTGTAACATAATGCGAATTTCCAATATCAACTACTTCATGTTACAAGTAATACGTAATTATGCATCTTTGATGTTACAGGAAATACCGGTGTGTAACATAATGTGAATTTCCAATATCAACTACTTCATGTTACAAGTAATACGTAATTATGCATCTTTGATGTTACAGGAAATACCGGTGTGTAACATAATGCGGATTTCCAATATCAACTACTTTATGTTACAAGTAATACGTAATTATGCATCTTTGATGTTACAGGAAATACCGGTGTGTAACATAATGCGAATTTCCAATATCAACTACTTCATGTTACAAGTAATACGTAATTATGCATCTTTGATGTTACAGGAAATACCGGTGTGTATCATAATGCAAATTTCCAATATCAACTACTTCATGTTACAAGTAATACGTAATTATGCATCTTTGATGTTACAGGAAATACCGGTGTGTAACATAATGCGAATTTCCAATATCAACTACTTCATGTTACAAGTAATACGTAATTATGCATCTTTGATGTTACAGGAAATACCGGTGTGTAACATAATGCGAATTTCCAATATCAACTACTTCATGTTACAAGTAATACGTAATTATGCATCTTTGATGTTACAGGAAATACCGGTGTGTATCATAATGCGAATTTCCAATATCAGCTACTTCATGTTACAAGTAATACGTAATTATGCATCTTTGATGCTACAGGAAATACCGGTGTGTAACATAATGCGAATTTCCAATATCAACTACTTCATGTTACAAGTAATACGTAATTATGCATCTTTGATGTTACAGGAAATACCGGTGTGTAACATAATGCGAATTTCCAATATCAACTACTTCATGTTACAAGTAATACGTAATTATGCATCTTTGATGTTACAGGAAATACCGGTGTGTAACATAATGCGAATTTCCAATATCATCTACTTCATGTTACAAGTAATACGTAATTATGCATCTTTGATGTTACAGGAAATACCGGTGTGTAACATAATGCGAATTTCCAATATCAACTACTTCATGTTACAAGTAATACGTAATTATGCATCTTTGATGTTACAGAAAATACCGGTGTGTATCATAATGCGAATTTCCAATATCAACTACTTCATGTTACAAGTAATACGTAATTATGCATCTTTGATGTTACAGGAAATACCGGTGTGTAACATAATGCGAATTTCCAATATCAACTACTTCATGTTACAAGTAATACGTAATTATGCATCTTTGATGTTACAGGAAATACCGGTGTGTAACATAATGCGAATTTCCAATATCAACTACTTCATGTTACAAGTAATACGTAATTATGCATCTTTGATGTTACAGGAAATACCGGTGTGTAACATAATGCGAATTTCCAATATCAACTACTTCATGTTACAAGTAATACGTAATTATGCATCTTTGATGTTACAGGAAATACCGATGTGTAACATAATGCGAATTTCCCATATCAACTATTCATTGCTATCATTAATACGTAGTTGTGCACATATACTTCTTGGGTTGTATTTGCAAAGGTATGTGCTTTGCCATTGTTCTGGCAGAAGTATTTCCTGTCCCGAGAGAGCCCTTCCATACCTGCTTCGTGTTTTGTCTTGCCTAATAGGTCATGTGCTCAGGCGACCGTAATGTTCGTTATGCATGTTTGAAGTTTCAGGAATTAATGGTGTATAGCATAATGCCATTTTCCCATATCAACTTTTTATTGTTACAATTAATACGTAGAGGCTGGCCGAAACGGTGGGCGCTAATTGCTGATAGTTGCCCTCTCACTTTTCGGCGACATTTTATGGATTTAGAAACATGCCACCTAGC